>JANIJU010003064.1:1724246-1740457 GCA_025504685.1 Leucosticte australis | reverse complement strand
AGGTATTGTGCAGTTTTCTCTAAATCCTCAAATGAGGTATTGTGCAGATTTCTCTAAATCCTCAAATGAGGTATTGTGCAGTTTTTTCTAAATCCTCAAGTGATGTATTGTGCTGTTTTTCAAGGGATTGTCCAGCAGGGAATCATCCTGACTCAGGAGAGCAAGAGAAATCCCACCAAAGGTGTTCAGGAAGTGATCCTTGCAAATTTGCAGGGAGAATGGGAATATTCCTGATTTAAACCAATCTTTTGGACACATTTTTCTGCCTCTTAAGTCAAGATTCGGCACAAGATTTTATTTCAAGCTTTTCTTTTAATGATGGATTTTTTCCCCAATAAACTATTTGCTAAATAAAGAGTTTACAAAGCTCTTGCTTCTTCCAGAAAACTTTCTTTCTGGTGGCCTGGCAAACAAGATGATTATTTTGGCATTTGCAGTTCCATAGTCCCAAAGAAGGTAAAAAAATTGCTTTGTTCTTCAGGTGGCATGAAATTCCACTGGGTTTAGTGGGCAGCTGCCATAAACAGGAGTGATAATTAGATTATAATTCATATTTTTGAGGCATGTTTATGCTATCCTCAGTACATGATTTTTCCCTGCAGGTGACACTGTATTATTGGGAGAAGTGTTCTGTCACCTTTCTGTAAACAGGAATTACAAAATCTCTTAGACTTTTTATGTATGACCCTATGAAGTTAAAGTTACACATCTTTGCTGATTTTTCAAAATGAATCATAAAATACATGTCCATTCATAAATTCTGCTTGCATGGCACTTGGGAAAGAGAAAATTCGTTTTGCAGTGAATCAACAGCAAAGATAAGGTCAAAAATAGAATTTAAATAATTATTATCTTTAAATCACTGGTAGGTATCATGATGAAAATTTTAACTTACTGTGTAGTTTTCTTCAGGAAAACTGAAACAAAGAGAAGGGATTTATATTGGAGTATTGACTTTGAACTTCTCTAAGAGAGCTGTACAATATTTAGGCACTATTCTGAGGGTTATTGTAGAAAATTTTGAGATTAGATACAGAGCAATGAGAAAAAATGAGCTAAGAACCACATCTGTAATTCTTCACCACTGAAAGAGATTAAATTCTTGAACAATTCAGTTCAAAATTTGTAAAAATGAACTATTTATAGAAATAAAAAGACAGGTAAAGATTCAATCCTTTAGCCTTCACAAGAACAAAAATTAAAGAAAATCCAATGACATGAAGAAAACTGTATTTACTTGCAGGATTTCAGATGAAACTACAAGTTTGCTGTTCTGTGTGGAAAACACAGACATCTGCAGCATCTTGGACTCCACCATCTCATCCCCCAGGTATTGTCAGAGCCTTTTCAGTGGCTCAGTTTTTACTTAGCAACTTTTGGCTAAATCTCTTCCCTCCTGGTCAATATGTGAACATTTAGCAGTGATCATCTGGACTGGAACACAACTTCTTATTTATCTATATTTATATATTTATAATAGATTTTATATTTATATATTTGCAAATGTATATTTATATATTATATAAAAATCTAATTTATATATTTATAAATATATAAGTATATTTTTATATATTCTGCATAACTTCCTACTTCCCTTTACCACTGACACCAGTGGAAGGAAGGAGCTGATTGTGATTTCCCTGAAGTTTGAGTGCACTTTTGTGAGTGGTCTGTCTAGGACAGGTGTTGGTTATAAAAATAACTATCAATAAGCTATTTTGATTAAAGTTATGTGCTGTTTCTTGTAGAAATGGCTCATTCTACCAAGGTTAAATACCCAATATATGATGTTTAAAAAGCTGAGAAGACTGCACAAGCCTTGTGGAACTGATGAGATTGGTTCACTGCTGTCATGTGAAGCCCAGCCAGCTGAGATTGATCAGGACATGACTCAGTAATATCTGGATGTGCCATCTGATAGGCAAAAAATCTCTATTTCAGACAGCTCCAGCAGCAGAGCCTGGTCACTATAGGATTTCACTGTATCAGGGTTGCTTGCTGTTTTACATATTTGATGCAATTAAGGACTATCTAATTCTCCTCTAGCAAGAGAAACAACCAGGAATGTGCCATCTGGACTTTTCTTCTCCCTTTTGGTGTGATATGATAAATGATTTATCTTTTTCAAGTCACTCATCATTTCTTTATTAAATGCTATTATTTTGCTGGTGCTTATTGCTGCTACTCAGTAGCCATGGCATCAAAGCCATGCCAGGGATGAGCTTTCCAAAAAAAGGGCCAGAGCTCCTTGCACAGCATAAATAAACAAAGCCCAGCAGGCTTTAGAGCCTCAAATTCCAGCCCAGAAAAGGACTCAGTGCCTTTCTGAAAGGCTTGAATTACACAATCCAATCCCATTTAATGCACCCCTGCAAAACAATATTCTGTTCCTGCTGCCTCTCAGAAAAATCTATTAATATGGGTTTCCTTTGAGCATCTGCAATGGCACAGTGGAGCCATGAGGCACTGGGAAGAGGTGCTTATGTAACTGTGCAGCTTTCCCTCTTCTGGGAAAAAACCTTCCTGGGTTGCAATGGCAGTGACAGTGCTGCAAACCACATCCAGCAGCTGCTGGGATGCAGAAATCAGGGCTGTGGTGTGATGCTAATCAGCAACGTTTCCATTTCGTGTGGTTTGTTTATAATTTATTTTCTGTTACTATCATTTATTGTCTAGTACTCTGTAATTCTTTTACAATTTTGTAAGGAATTATTGAAATTCTAGGTGGATCGGTCATTATGGGAATTTCAATATTAAAATAATTGGTCTTGAATAAATGTGCTTTGGCACTGTAAAACTTCATTCACCCCCCAGCAGAGGGCAACATCTGAAAGAAATATTTCTATAAACCCTTTTGGATATTACAACTGCAACATATGTTTTCATCAGGGAATCCTCCTTTGAAAATACAGATTGCATTTGGCTACCCATTGGGCAAGTGAAAGAGCTAAATAATATTAGAAGGACTTGCTTAAAACACAATTTTTATTTTTTAAAGTAGCACATTACAGAAACTTTTGAATGAAATAAGAGAAATATAACGGCTATGACTTAAAAATACCGATTTTTGCATCTTCCCTTTTTTTCAAAGAGATAAAAGTTTATTATTACTAGGCTCTGAAAGGAAAAATAATTCTCATCAGAATATGCTCAGTTCATTCCAGTGCTGCAAACAACACAAACCAAGATTGAGTGCTCCAGGGGCCTACTCAGAGGCATGAAACCAGAGGGCCAAAAAAGAGGTGGAAAATATGAAATGCCTTCCAGAAAGCAGCCACTAATGGATTCCTAACATGGCCTAAACTAAACTGTGTGAGTAAAGGTGGGTATAGAGGTAAATACACCCATATAAACTGTATCTACATACCTATATAAACCTATGCCTATATACCTATATAAACATACACCTGTATCTATATAAACTTATACCTATATCTATATACCTATATAAATCTACACCTATATCTATATAAACCTATACCTGTACCTACATAAACCTATACCTGTATCTATATACCTATATAAATCTATACCTATATCTATATAAACCTATATCTATATCTATATAAACCTATACCTATATAAACATACCCCTGTATCTATATAAACCTATATCTGTATCTATATAAACTCATACCTATAACTATATAAACCTATACCTGTATCTATATACCTATATAAATCTATACCTGTATTTATATAACCTATACCTGTATCTATATACCTATATAAATCTAAACCTGTATCTATATAAACCTATACCTGTATCTATATACCTATGTAAACATACACCTGTATCTATATAAACCTATACCTGTATCTATATACCTATATAAACCTTATATAAGTATCTATATACTTATATAAACCTATAACTATATAAACCTATACAAACCTATACCTGTATCTATATACCTATATAAACCTTTAACTATATAAACCTATACCTGTATCTATATGCCTATATAAATCTATACCTATATCTATATAAACCTATAGGTGTTGGTTTATATATGTACTTATATCTATATACTTATATAAACCTATAACTATATAAACCTATACCTATACAAACCTGTATCTATATACCTATATAAACCTATAACTGTATAAACCTATACCTATAACTATATAAACCTATACCTGTAGCTATATAAACCCATACCTATACCTGTATCTATATACCTATGTAAACCTATACCTTTATAAACTTATACCTGTATCTATATAAAACTATACCTGTATCTATATACTTATATAAACCTATAACTGTATAAACCTATACCTATACAAACCTACACCTGTAACTATATAAACCTATACCTGTATCTATAGAAACTCATACCTATACCTGTATCTATATACCTATATAAACCTATAACTATATAAACCTATACCTGTATCTATACAAACCTATACCTGTATCTTTACACCTATATAAACCTGTACCTATATAAACCTATACCTGTATCTTTATGCCTATATAAACCTGTATCTATATAAACCTATACCTGTCTCTATACAAACCTATACCTGTTTTATATACCTATATAAACCTGTACCTATACAAACCTATACCTTTACCGAGCAGATGGCGGGTGTGATGTGTTTAGGGCGCTCCAGCAGCGCTGCTGCGGCGGTGCCCGCCGTGCCCGGGAGCGGGGCTGGCCGGGCCAGGCCCCGTTCCTGCCGCGCCCCGCGCAGTCCCAGGCGCTGCCCGCGGTGCTGAAGGGCCGGAGCGCCTGGGGAGCGGAGCCGCGCCCGCGCCGGGGGACGGACGGACGGACGGACCGAGGGAAGGAGGGGTCGCGGGAGGGGGCAGCGGGCACGCCGCGGCTCCGCTGCGCTCGGCGCCGCCCGGGGCTCGGCCGCGGCTCCGGGGAGTTGGCAGCGCCTGCCCAGGGCGGCGAGCGCAGCCCGCCCCCGCCGGGGACACGCACCGCCTCGCAACGCTCCGCGCCGGGCATGGCTCTGCCTCCGCCCGCCGCCGCCGAGCCCTGCCGGCCCGAGGAGAGTTTCTGACCGTGCCTGGCAGCTCGGCGCCGGCGGAACCCCCGGGGCCGCCCGCAGCGCGCTGGCCCCGCCGCCCCTCTCGCTGCCGCACACAGGCGCGCTCCTCGCCCTCGCCCCCCCGCACTCCGCACGCCGTCTCCACCTCGCTCACACACACTCACACACGCGCGCTCTGCCTCTCGCTCTCCCTTTACCCGTAGCTGAACCGATAGCCGCCGAATGAGGAGGAAAAGTTAAGAGGTTAAACCAATATGAACCATCGTTGCTCGTAGCGGTGCCGTATCCAGAGCAGAGCGTTATCCAGCGAGCATCCCCAAAGGAATGGAGTCGGTAAAACAAAGGATTTTGACTCCCGGCAAGGAGGGATTGAAGAATTTTGCTGGAAAATCGCTTGGTCAACTCTACAGGTAAGACCGATATCTCTTACGGGGCTCTACTCGCCAGAAAAATTTGGAAGCTTTTCGTAAGCTCCCGTTGCTGCAGGAGGTGGAATGCTTTGAGCTTAGCGGTGGCAGGGCTGGGAGCTGTTCTGATTCTGCTGGATATAATCTAGAGCCTGGAAACTAGTGCTGAAGCTGCTCAATATGGCACCCTCGTAACTTCCCTATCTGACTCGTAGATGGTGTCAGTAAAGATGCAGCAAAAGATTACCCCACCTTTCTTCCACAAAAACAGGATCCCATCTTGAAATCCTAATCAGGAGAGAGCAGCAACCTGTATTTTTTTTGTTCCATCCTAATTTCCCAATGCACTGGCAGGATCTTGCCCCCCGTCCTTAACAAATATATTTTTTAAAAATTTTTGGTTTTGATTAGTCTTGTCCTTTGTGAAATTCGTCCTCAGATGAAGGTAAACATGGAGATGTATAAATAATTGATATCCGAACGATTTTTTTTTTCTCCTGCAGCTGAAACATATAGAGGAATGTCTTTAATTATTTATCCACCTGCCTTTAGCAGCATCTGCTTGTCCTATAAATTATATACAGCTGCAATTGCCAAACTCAAAAGCATCACTCCTGTATATTTATGTGTGTAAAGAACATTTCCATCGTCGTCGAGCCCTGGGCACAGATAAATAAACCCAGATTCTTGCACACCTATGAAGTGCATGCACTAAAGTTCACACACCGTTCTCCATCCAATCTGGTGACTCTAGTGATCCCCACAACGTTTGAGAATAGCCTGTGAAATTCCAACAATTTTCGATTGTTCCGTCTGCTAGAAATTACCCCGAAATATTTGGTTTGGCTTGGGCTGTTTTTGTTAGTTTGGTTTGGGTTTTGGTTGTTTGTTTGGATTTTTTGTTTTGTTTTAGTTTGGGGTTTTTATGCTTGTTTGGTTTTTTGGTTTGTTTTTGGGTTTTTTTTCCCGAATTGCAGCTATAAGGTAACTGCGGATTTGTCTGCCCAGGGTAGGTCACGTAAAAATCTTTTTTCCATACCTATGCGGCAGTGCTGGGCACAGACACCAGGCTGTTTCACAGCATGAGTCACAACTCCTGCTGCCATTTTAAGGGAAGGGGACATATCAGTGAAGTGATATAGACAAAATTAAGGCTTCCATTTTCATAGGAAGTGTACCATTAAGAAAAGCCAAAAGCAAAATTAAAGTCATCAACGATGCAATTAATTTCCTACCGGTTTTGGTCATATTTAAGTCACTTTCAATAGCTGAAAATTAATAATAATAAAAATTATAATCCAGAATAACTGCTTAAAATATAATTTAGGAAATACACGGGTTTTTTCGTTCTTAAAAACTCTATAACATTTAAATAAAACTATTATCTCTACTACTTGTAGAGATAATAGTGAATAATTCACACAGTGAATAATGGAGAAACGGTGTTTGTATTTTCCAGCAAAACTCCGTTTGAATTCACACCTCGACTAACAAACGCGTGATTTGCCAATCTTTTTCAGCTCACGGCCATTAAGTACTTTGTTTACTTTTCTTAGAATCTAAACCATTTTCTTGCCTCTTACACATTGATTTCCAGTCTATTTCCGAAGACAAGACGCCCATTCAGGGAGAAAACACTCCTACCCTTTATCCACACGAACGAATTTTGAACGCAAACCCACGGTAGTTTATTTTATTCACAATTTTAACACATTTCTTAATGCCGCGATCTTTAAGCGTGGAAACAAAACGCCAAGAAAAGAAAAATCAGGAGAATTTCAGCGGAGTGGTTTTTGGAGAAAATCCCTGTCTTTTCTCCCGAACACGGATAACCTTTTAAACCTTATTCTGCCAATCGTTACTGCCCTATCAGCCGGATGAGTTAACCTGAAAGAGATGCTCCTCCGAGTGAGAAAACACTTCTACACAGAGTTGGGAGGCAGAGGTTGTAGAGTCCAGAGTGCCGGCAAATGGTCACGCATTTGCTCCTCGAGACAGCAAAATTGGTTAGCTTTTCTGGTTATTAAATATCTCAGTGATTTCAGAAGAAGGTTTAGGGATTCAGTAAGGGACACTTGCTCTATAAACCTGATTTTTCTTGCTACCGACGCCGCATTTAAAAAGATTTAAAAAAAAAATTAAATCTGAATGTTTTAAATCACCTTTCGTGGTATTTCCCAGCTGATTGGGAATGGCTGCAAACAACCATTTCCCTTCAGATTCCTTCAGGTTGTTCTCTAGCAGACACAATTTCCGAGTAAAACCGAGGGCAAGGCGATGGTGCTTAAAGCTGCTCGGGGAAGGTTAAACCTGCCCGGCGCTCACACTCTCCCAAAGTGAGCACGGAGATCTTTGGGGAAGCCTTCTCGGGCGATGCCAGCTCGGGCTGGTGTCCCCTTTCCTTGCATGTGACAGCCATTTTGCAAATCTAAAATAAATAGCAATATCTCCCTCTCCTCCTCGCTCCTCCCTCCCGTCTTTCTCTCTTAACATTTCTTTTGTTCGCAGACCTGAAGCGAGGTGCGCTTCACCAAGATCACCCCCTTGGTGTTTCTAGCGCAGCGAGGGGGTGACAAAACCTCCGGGAGGCAATAAAAAACCTCCAGGAGGCAAGGAAACCTCCTTTTTTCTGTGTCTGTGCCTCTGGCTGCCCAACATGGCGCCTCTGCAGTGGTTACAGATGATGTCTTCTTGATGCGCCCTACATATTCCAGCAGAAGTCTTTAATGATAGATGAGCAATTCCCAGCTAGAGCTCCTCCCTGGGCTGCTGCGGAGGGAGCTGGGGATGACTAATCGAGACTCCCACAGGTCATTGCTAAAGAACAGTTGAAGGTGAATGGGAAGCGAGGAATAAATCCTCAAATCCATCTCCAAGCCAAAGGAGCAATTTTAAGCCTCCGGCTCCCCGAAATTGTTGTGCCTTCAGGCGGCCAGGCCTTGACTTTCCCTTCTTGTGTCGGGCAGAGTCCTAGAGAAGAGGCAGAAGCCCGGGGACACCATCGAGCTGACCGAAGATGGGAAGCCCATGGAAGTGCCCGAAAAGAAAGCCCCGTTGTGCGACTGTACCTGCTTCGGGCTGCCCCGGAGGTACATCATTGCCATCATGAGCGGACTGGGATTCTGCATTTCCTTCGGGATCCGATGTAACTTGGGAGTGGCCATCGTGGATATGGTCAATAACAGCACCATACACCGAGGAGGAAAAATTATAAAAGAGGTGGGAACTTTTCCCTCGTAAATCCCACATCCTCCCCAGTACAACTCGCAGTCAAACACCTCAGCACAGGTGGGACGGGCTCTGGATGGTCCCGCGGCATTTCCCCCACCTGAGCCAAATGCTCCCCGGTCCCTCCCCCTGCCCGGCCCCTCCAAGGACGGAAATCCCGTTCTTGAGGCAGAAACAATTTCTACCGATTATTTCTACCTTTTCATTTCAGTTCCCCGCCCCAGTTTGCGGTATTATTGTGCAGACAATTCGCCCCCCGCCGTGTCTTTTCCACACAGCCTTGAAAAACGCAGATATCTCCTAAAATAAACCTAGGGGATGGGAGAAGGAGGGCATCGAATAAGGGGCTGTTAGCGGCTGCACCTCGCCGTGAAGGAGGCGGCGAGGTTTTGCAGGAATGTCCGAAAACACCTTTTGTCGAATTGGCTTTGACAAAAGGCGTTAAATGACCAGAGCCGTTTTAAAGAGACTTAAAGAGTGATGAGAAGATGAGGCAAACGCAGATGAGTCTTAAACACCCAAATTGCTCAGACGAGCCCCTCAGGGCTGGCAGCCCGCCCGGGCAGGAGGGGAGTGCGGGCTGTGCCTGCGAGCCCGCGGGGCCGGCGCTGCCCTGCCCGGTTCTGCCCAGCCCCGAGCGGCTCGGGGCTCCGGTGTCCCCTCCGGTGTCCCCCCCGGTGTCCCGGGCAGTGCTGCTTCCATCGCTGTCCTGGTTTGTTCTGCTGATCTGGCGGGCGTTTGCCGTGGGGGGATGGAAGCTCCCAAGGGGCGCAATTACAGCTTCCTCTTGTCTTTCTCTCCTTCTGTCCCGCTCCCTCGCCTTGGAAGAAAGCGAAGTTTAATTGGGATCCTGAGACGGTTGGCATGATCCACGGCTCTTTTTTCTGGGGGTACATCATCACGCAGATCCCCGGAGGGTACATCTCATCCCGGCTGGCAGCGAACAGGTAACAGCACCTGGGGCGGGGGGCTGGGCCCGCACCCCCGAATTTACCCCTGCCAAAGCTCGGCTTAGGGAGGGAAGGACCTAATCCTGCCTGCAAGCCATCCCGGAGCTCCGCTGTGATGGTGTAATGCTTCACATCTCAGCAATAGTGCTCAGTGTTCCTTCCAGCACCCCCCCGGGCTTGCGGGGGAGAGCTCGTGTTGGTTTCCTTTTCCTTTAGGCGGTCACTTAAGGAGGTTGTGGCAACGATATTCAAACAGCACCTATTCAGAGGCAAATTCAAAGATTCATTATTTCATCAAAGCTTTGAGAGGGTTTGTTTTGGTTTTTGTTTTTTTTTTTTCCTGTGACTGAATTAAAGAATTTCGTGATTTTTGTTTTAATGAAAAGGAAAACCGTCAGAGGGATTTTTTAAATTAAAGCATAAATGAATTTAGAATGGTCGAAAAACATGCTTAAATGAGACTTCCACAATGAAAAGAAAGTGCAGATGGTCCGGCGACTTAAGGACTCGTTTCTATGGTGTCTGGCATTTTTTCAAGCACCCAGGGTGCGATTCTACCTGTTAATTAGATCCACTGAGAATTCGAGACACACGAGGCTTTCACATCCCCGCTCAATGCCACAGGCTCATCGCTTGCAGAAGCAGCAAAGGTCCTAGTGCCACTCTTCCGACCAGCAGGGCACTGAGTGCAAATGGATGCTGGACTCAGCCAGGTGTAGCTTTAGCTCTTCTCAGGAGTGGGCAGCATGAAAGGCAGGCTGGATGGGCAGAGAGGCTCATGAACAGGAGGGTTTGTGTGTGCTTGAGACTGAGAGAAGGAGAGAGTGTGGCCAAAGCAAAAAATGGTCTCCTAAATAAATAAATAAATAAATAAATAAATAAATAAATAAATAAATAGCTTTTTAGATCTACAGTAGAAACGAGAATTTGCAAACAGAGAGGTGCTCTGTAACAGAGGAAGCACTGATATCCTACCCTTAAAAACAGATAAATCAAAACATATAATTTTTAAGCTGGGGTGTCCATTGTCTTTCTGTGTACAGGATAATGGTTCAGAAATCTGAAAGACTTTTTCGAACAGCCATTAGCAGGCATTTAAAGGGTTATTTACCTTTTCTTCCTCCTTTAATAATTTTTGCGTCTTTACACAGCCTGTAACTCCTCAGGATTAATTGGAGTTTTGGTTGAGTGAAGGCTGCAGAATCTGACCCAGAGAATCAAAAGCTGTCTCCATTCACCCAAACAACATCAGCAAAGCCATTTGAAGCAATTCAGATGTAAAGAGATGCAACTGCAGAGATTTGCAAGACAGTGGCAGGGACACTGCCAGGAAAAGTCAGTAGTAGAAGCACATAAGTTGTCATATGGAATCAGATTTTTCTCTTCTTCACAAACATTTCCATTTATGACAATAACTGAGGAGTACTCCAGTTGAGGTAGGTGTAGTTTGTGAAGTTAGTTAGGTGTTACTGCTGTGGAAGCACTCCAGGGCTCAGGGGTACTGAGTCATTCCCGGGCATCTCACTGCCCAGGTATCCTGTGGGGAACCCAGCTCACCTGGGTGATGAAACACCTTCTCTTCCTTTTGTGTCTTCCACAACCAAGCCAGTGTCTGTAACAGGACTAGTGATGCTTTTCACCTCGGGAGACTGATGATTATCTGGTTATCCAGTGTTTATGAGCCTCTCAAAGATTCTGACACTGCTGATACTTGCTGTGGTCTTCACATCTCATCAGTCATTTGGGGAATATGCAGAAATGCTGATGAACCTGTGGGTTCCAGAGGATCCAGTCGATCAGATGATATATTAAACTTTTGGTTGACTGAATTCTGTTCAATAGATGACACTGGAGTGCAAGGTAACATCAGACCCCTCTGAAAAGGAGTCTCAGTGACAGGGATCTTGAGCCACGTGGGACTAGAAACAATCACAAGCTTCCAGCATGATGCTCTACTAAAGTAATTCACATTCATCCCAGAATGTGTATTTTTTTTTTTTATTTAGGTCAATGACGTTGACCTTGGATTTTTGTGGGTAATTTGGACACATTCATATCAGTGTGGGTGTTGAAAAATTAGAGATTGCTTTAGAGATCTTTAATTGCTTCAGAAAATGGCTTATGTGTGCTTGAGACTGAGAGGAAGGAGAAAGTGTGACTAAAGAAAAAAAATGGTCTCCTCAAGATAAATTACCTTCAGACAGATCTGCAGTAGAAACAGTAAACAGGATGGGTGTTGAAAAATTAGAGATCTCTAATTGCCTCAAAAATGACAGTATAAAGTGATGCCTAGTGAAATAAACAGCAAGAACTATATATTCAGGATACATGTCTCTAAAAAGATCACTAGGAGGTGATCTGATTGTAAGTATGCATGCTAATTCCACTGGAAAAATTGCTTGGTGTAAGTGTATGCTTTAGTCCTCTGGAAAGAGATGACAAGAATCAGCAATTGACAGCCATGCAAATGAAAAAAAGCTTAAATAGGGACAATAATGGCCACCCACCACTGGCCAGAGAAATGATGTTGTGGTCTTTTTCATTGAGTTTTAAATTCCTGTAATGGAAGTTGTGTTTTAGCTATTGTGAAATGTTTGCAGAGGAGGGATAATTAAGCAAAATATAAGGGATAAACAAGTGTTAAGGGCTGTTGCCATAGTGAATTTTAGGCTGCATGGTCCCATAAGTAAGCACACGTTTTGTTTATAATCTAGGAATCTAATAAATTGAAATTCATATTCCCTGTTTCACATTCATGCCATTGCAGCTGTCTGGGCATAAACTACCTGCTGTGCTGTCACACACACATGGAAAGGTGTCAAACTGTACTCAGATAATCTAAATATCATTATATTTTCATTCACATGTGTGTATGGGAGATAATTTAAATAATTAAGATAATTTAAATATCAAGATAATTTAAGATAATTTAAATACCATTATATTTTAAACTTCTGATACACCCTTTAAATATCCTTTATGTTGGAAATCTGTAACAAACCCCTTGCCCTACCACAAGCAGAACTAAAATGCTGTGGCAGCATTTCCTCACTGATTTCCTGAGTGAACTGTTTAAACATTTCCTGTAAATCAGGAAAGGTTCTTTGAAATTAATAGGGCATTGTTAGATTATGCAACGGAGAATCAATTCCCAATGCAGTTACATATTTAAAATAGAAATACCAGGTTTGACTGAGTGTGCCAAGCATTTTTTTCAAAAGTAAATCTGTAATAATCACAGGTTGG
This sequence comes from Leucosticte australis, assembly GCA_025504685.1. Classification (NCBI taxonomy): domain Eukaryota; kingdom Metazoa; phylum Chordata; class Aves; order Passeriformes; family Fringillidae; genus Leucosticte; species Leucosticte australis. The sequence goes on along the minus strand of JANIJU010003064.1, from coordinate 1,727,616 downwards.
TTTTTATGCAATGAAGCTGAGTAACCATTTTAGCTCATTTGTGTACACTCAAACATTAGAACCTTCTGGCACAGAGAGACCCAAAGGGCAGAATAGAATGCCAGTTTTTTAAAAATTAAAATCACCTGTGGTAATGACATATATTTCCTATTGTCTGTCAAAGCTCAAATCCTGGCAGTGTTCACATTAAAAAATGCAACTACATGACTGTACTACATTTCTCTACAATGTAATTATCTCTCATCTGTGCTGAACTCTCAATCATTGTCATTCTAATCTGAAGGAAATTATACAAATTAACATTTCACTTCAAATTAATCTTTGTTTCTCAAGTGCCATTCTTCTTGTTATTAAAGGCTAAGTCCTTCTTCCCGGCAAGTAATCTGATAGGGTTATTTGTGTGAATAAAATGAATGATATTTCAGACAACTGTCAGTGCATCCTGTCTCAGAGCCCCACAGATTTTCACTGAAACTGTCATTAGCATGGCAGTGAAATCAGAATCTCTCTCACTCTGCCTTAATTACAACAAGCATAAAAATTTAAGGTAAAGGATTGGTTTAGAAATACAAATGGAAAGATGTCCAGAAGTCCACATCTTTACATTTCCCTATTTCAAAAAGAGAAATTGTCCCACTCTTTTAGCACACTGCCTGTTTTCTGATCTGCAAACAATGATTAATTCACAGCACGAGCAGGGGATTAGTGGGTGATTAAACAAGTGCCAACTTGTGAACTTCTGAGCACTTGAGCTGACCTTGCACTGGAGGGGAACCCCCCAGAGCTGCACTTGCCAATATTCACATTCAGCCCCAAATCCTGCAGGCTGAGCTGGCACTGGTGTGGGGCTCATCTGCTCCCAGGCAGAGAAGCCAATACTGCACAGAGCCCCCAAGATGATTCTGTCACCCTGCTGCACTGCAGACTCTTTTGAGTCCCAGCCTTTCCAGGAAGGGGACTGGGGGAGCTGGTGCTGCTGCTCCCTCTGCCATATGGTTCAGGCTCCTTCCATTTTTCTGTCAGGAATGATGAAGCTGTTTTCACCATTTAATGGTGCAACGAGGGATTTAAGGTTTGCTGGATGAAAGGGGGGCCTCAGATGTGTGACAAAAATTAATAATGTATCCAAGCCCTTCTCATACTGGATTAGATGGCGGGAGGTCAGCTCTTACATATTAATGCTTCATGAAGGGCTCCTAATAGGATTTAGTGTGGGGAGCACAGAGACACATCCCCCTCCTTCCACACACACATGTGAATGAAAATAACCTGCTTTATCTTGATTTAAGAAAGCCAAACAAAGCTGTTCTACTATGGCTCCTGGCCACAGGCTGCTTTTAAAGAGGTTCAGTTTCCAGCAATTCTGCTATGAGGTGTGCTCAGCCTAGGAGTGCTGCTTGGGAAGAGGTGTTCCTCTCTAATGGCAAAGGTAGATCATTGTCTCTGCTGGTTTGGGTGGCTGAGTTCACCCACCTCTCCAATATTCATGGCACAACCCCAGTTTTGTGCTGTTTTATGCAAATCAAAGGCCCAATTCAGAATAAAACACTGCATTCTGTCCATCATTTAGGAAAACATAAATTGCCAGGGCGAGCATTTCACAGGGAGATGTTCACAGTAGAGGGGGCAACAGGAAAGAGCCTGTACTGGACACAAGTCAGAATGGCTACCTGTGCCACAGGACAGCCAAGCAGTGTCTCCCCAGGATGGCTTCAGTTCTACTGAGTTAATTTGAAATATAAACATGGGTAAAATCATCCCAAGCAGGGTTATTATCTCTGAAGAGGTATCAGGACAGCCAGAGGTGATACAGAGACTCCATCATCAGAAGGCATGAAAATTATTAGAAATTATTATTTCTATTATTAGAAATCTGCAGTTTTATAGAAACAATGGTGGACTTGAGACCTGATTGGAATCTTCTCTCACACTGTTGGTGAGCTGTGGGTAGCACACTCTGCAGAATTATATCTACAAACAACACTTAGAGAAAGAATTTAAAACCAGTTATTATCTCTCTTTCTCTGAGCTTTCTCACCGCTTCCCAGGAGAATCCTGGCACAGCTGTGTCTCTGCTCAGAGGATGGGTGATTACCACAGGGTTCTCAGAGTGGTTACAGACTGAGAAAGACAACTAGACTAAGGCAAATATGATCAGGAGTGTTTAGGTTACAAAGGAAGTGAACAAGTGAGATGATGGGTTTATAATTTTTAAAAAATCAGTCCAGGTAGTGTGAGTCTTCCAAATGAGTGCTACTCACAGTTTGCAGTCAAGGAGATGGATACAAAGAACAGCTGAAAATGCATGTGGAACAGCTGAAGAAAAAAAAAAAAAAGAAAAATTCCCACTATTATCACCCAAAATAATCTTTTCAGAGTCACTAAGAGCACAGTTTATGCTTACCTACACTGGAAGCAGGTAAAACATCATTAATGGGGCTCAACTTTCAGCTTTCAGGGCACCTCCTGCAAGACTCCTGTAGGATAAAATATTATTTTCTCTGGTACTGAGAAGCAGCTGTGTAACACTGCATTGGCAAATGTGGAATTTTGGAACTAGTTAAATACAGAAGGGAAGTAATCCTCAAGACACAAAGTGCAGAGAAACAAATTTATCCTTGACTGTTTGTTTCAGGACTAAATCTAAAATTTTCCAAATTTGTTGAGTTATAACTACTGGAGTAGGGTTATGTTTGAAATTTGAGCTTATTTTTTAAATTCCTTCTTCCATTGATGAGGAGGAAGGAATGTAAAAAATAAGCTCAAATTATCTGTATAAAATCCACTACAGAGTGGTGGATTTTATACAGATAAAATCCATATATTATGGATTATATGGTAATAAATATAATGGTAATAAATATATGGATAAAATCCATATATTATCTGGTAATAAAATTACCAGATACTTTCAGAAAATCCTAGAATGGTTTGGAAGAGACTTTAAAGACCCCCCCAATTCCAACCCCCATGTCAGGACACCCCTTTCAGAACCAGCTGGTAAAAAACCTTATTATTTATTAGGATTATATCATCCAGATATGTCAATGCTGCCAAACAACTTCGCCCCCAGTTCTCTTCTAGTCCTGAGCTTCCACAAATCCTTACTGCATTAACAGTGGTAGCTAATAAATAAAAAACAGCAACAAGAACAAGAGTAATAATAATAAAAAATAAATAATAATAATAATAACTATAAGCATAAATATAAGCATAAACATAAATATACATAAACTATGAATAACAAATAAATGAATAAATATAAATAAACATAAAATAAAAATAACAAATAAATGAATAAATGAATGAATGAATGAATGAATAAATAAATAAATAAATAAATAAATAAATAAATAAATAAATAAATAAA
>JANIJU010003064.1:1695653-1711740 GCA_025504685.1 Leucosticte australis | reverse complement strand
CCCTTTTCCCTTCCCTTCCCTTCCCTTCCCTTCCCTTCCCTTCCCTTCCCTTCCCTTCCCTTCCCGGAACCTTCCCGGAACCTTCCCTTCCCTTTCCCCTTTCTTTCTCCGAGGTTAATTTATATAACCTATATAAATATATATATATGTTATATATGCATATACCATAATTTTGGATCACAAATCTGTGTACATTGGTACATGTTAATCAGGAATTACTGTACATTTCATATAACATCTTTGAAAATTTCAACACTGCATGTTTCATTTTGCTGTTGCTAAGTTAAAGGCTGGTTTTGGAGAGAGACCTAAAAGGTAGTTGGTTTAAAATCAAGTCAAATAATATCATTCAAATACTTACTTTGGATGCTCAGGGAGGTTCATTTAAGACAGAGTGAAAAACTTCTCTTAGGAGCATATTTCTAAGTGAAATAGATCTTATTTTCTAGTTTTAGAGCAGCGTCACTTTAATCAGTATTTCCTAAATTTTGCTTTAAATGTTAGGTAAAAAAAATAAGGGTTGGATAAATGGGTCCTGCATTAGAAAGACTTGAGAGAATCTGTGTTGTCATCCTTCCTTTGGTTCTTGTGCACTAATACTCTTTAATTATTTGGAATTCTTTCCTGGAAGGGGGAGGGGGGGAGCAAAAGGAAACATGTTTTATATCTGTTTCATGCAGTCTCTCTAATGATTTGAAAAGGAAACATGTTTTATATTTGTTTTACACTGTCTCTTTAATGATTTGGAAAAGAAACATGTTTTATATCTGTTTCATGCAGTCTCTTTAATGATTTGAAAAGGAAACACGTTTTATATTTGTTTTACACTGTCTCTTTAATGATTTGAAAAAGAAACATGTTTTATATCTGTTTTATGCAGTCTCTCTAATGATTTGAAAAAGAAACATGTTTTATATCTGTTTCATGCAGTCTCTCTAATGATTTGAAGTGTTTCACAAACCCAGCCTGAATCGATATTGACTTTTTTCTGTGGCTGTGCTCAGATTTTGCAATAAGGGTGCAAAGCATTCTCAACCTCTTGTTTATAGCAATTAAAGGCAAAAGCTCATGCAAAGACAATTAACTGAGTGACTGACCAGCTTTAGCTAACTTGTGGCACCCCATTCCCCAGGGGGTCACCTACCCTGCCTGCCACGGCATTTGGAGCAAGTGGGCCCCCCCATTAGAGAGGAGTAGGTTAGCAACCACTTCCTTTTGTGGTGAGTAGCTCTGGATTTTTCTCTTCCTTCTATTTGTAATGCATGATTGTTCTCAAACTGATTTTTTTCCCCCCTCCCTGCTCACCCCCATGTGTTGTTTTGCAGGTTCCTATGCAGGAGCTGTGATTGCAATGCCTTTGGCTGGGATTCTAGTGCAATACACGGGGTGGTCTTCTGTGTTCTATGTGTATGGTATGCATTTCTGCTCATCCCACTCCAGGGTTGTGTGCCCTTCCTCTGCCCTTTCTAAAAATGTAAAAGCTACTGTTAAGAGGACAAAAAACCCCAGAGAGGTGGGACTTCTAATCTAAAAATACAGTCTAGGTAAAAGAACAGTGAGAGAACTGAACTTAAAGAGAGGAGTGTGTAAGGAAGCAAGATAATAAAATAAGAAAAGCTTGCTCACATTGAAAGCTTCATTACTTTTAGCACAAGCAGTGCAGACTTCTGGGCAGATCTACAGCATCTCTGCTCACATGAGCACCTCTCACACTGATAAAACTGCAGATTTAGAGTGCCTGCCCTGAATAAGTTGTCCTGATTTTTATCTGAAGACCTACCTAACTTTATTCCCCCCAGTTATGTTAACCTACACTGACAGAAAAGAACGTCCCAAGGGAATTCATTCTGCATTTATGTGAATTAAGTGGAAGCATTATTTAATAAACTACTCAGGAAGTGCATTGCTGTGTTGAAAAAGTGGCCAGAGTCTTCTATTCTGCAGGTAAAAATATTAGTGCAGAAATCAAACATCAGCACCTTAAAGCTGGATGTGCCTTCACTTACAGTTTGGTGAAATGAAATGGAAGCTGTTTTATGGTACAAATTGGTGTTGAGATCAGTGAATATTCACTTACAGTGAAATAATTCTGCAAACAAAGCAAAGACTACTTCACTGTGCTGTAGTTCTGCAGGTATTTTGCACAAGTATTATTCACAGGACCAAACTCTCCTGAGAGAACTCAGTGACAACAACTGCCACTTAAATTTGTTGCAATTCTTCACAGATTTTTCCTCCTTGTTTGCTGCTTTATTGTGGATTTCTTTTTAAAGTCTTTCTTTCTGTTCCAAAGGGAGCTTTGGTATAGTCTGGTACATGTTTTGGCTTTTGGTTTCATATGAGAGTCCTGCAAAGCATCCTACAATCACAGATGAAGAGAGGAGATACATAGAAGAGAGCATTGGAGAGAGTGCCAACCTCCTAGGTGCAATGGAAGTAAGAATATTACCCACACACTGCTTTCCAATGAGATAGTAAAAAAAATAAATATCCCAGCCACCAAATAAAGACAACAAAAAACCCCAAACACTCACCTTAAGACTGAAAAGTGTATTTTGAACAATTTGAACCAATGTGTTCCTGGGGGATGGGAAGATCTTAAATCTGCTGGTGGGTTTCTGGGTGGATACTGCTTTGCTGGAATGGAATTTGTGCCTCTTTGTCTACTTCAAATTATAACAAAGAGGTACAGCTCCATTTGAAACTGCAACTTTATTTAGACTTTTCTTATATCTTGAACTGAAAAAGTCAGTTTCCTTCCTGTATAGTAATTTCTGGAAAGTTTTCCTCTTCCTAAAAGCAGGAAAAGCACTGCTCTGTGTCTCCTGAGTTCCCCAGCACATCAGAAAATGCCCATCCTTATTATTTTATGTTTTGTCTGCCAGAAAAACTGCAAGGTGCAATAGAGGATGCTCTGAGATCCCTAAGAACATTTCCTATTATTGCAGTCATTTTGCTGGAGACTTGTTATCAAGCCTCTCACAATCTTAGTTCTGTACTGGTTTAGCTCTCAAGAGCCATGTATGACCTAAAACCATGTAAGAACTCTGAATTTTCCAGCCCCTTAGCATTCCAATTGTGCTAACTAATAATCATCTTATTTCTGTAACTGCTGGAAAGTTTTAAAGAAAATATTTCCATGTTTGCTCACTCACCCAGCAAAATAAAAAAAAAATGTTTAAGCCTCACTTCATCTGCTTAAATTTTTACAGCATCCATTCCCAGTAGACCCTCATTATATTTCCTGTTTGGTCAGAACACTGGTTCTTCATGGAACTCAGGAATTAACAATTTTTAACTTAGCAAAAAAACTTGATTTAGTATTAAATAAGGAACTGAAAATATGACAGAGTCATTTTTTGACAGCTGAAATTTTTAGGTGCTGTTGAGGGCCTGTCTCAGTTGATATTGAGCAGCATTCAGTGGGGCTCATGGTTTTGAAAATCTGATGTGAAATGAGTCACTTTGAAGGATGTCCACACAATTCTAATTTGGGCTGTACCATTTCTATTTTTTACCACAGCCTTTTAGTTTGACACTTTTTTTCAAAGTGATTTTCTTGTATCAATAGTTTAGTTGCCTCTAAAATATTTCAGCTGAAATTCTTCCCATACCATCAAGTTAGATTTTCTGGCTGGCTTCTCATTAATTAAGTCACTTAATCCATACCTGTCACTTCAGTGTAATTTAATAGGTATACAAGGTGCTGCACATATCTATCTATAGGCTGGTTCTTCTTGAAGAAAAAACAGCATTCAAATCAACAGTAGACTGAATTCAGCCTGAATTCTTGCTGAAGTGATTTTCAAGCCCTTATCTGGGTATGAATCCTGTGTTTGGATGCACACAGATGGGTGGAAGCCTGGGCTTGTGGACAGGTGCTGGGACTCAGCAGGGTTCTCCATCTGTCTTTCCTTTTTTTTTTTTTCTTTCTGAAATTTATTTTAAAAATACAATAATACAAACAAAAAATATATTGACCAAGCAGTTTCAGCTGGGACTTGATTAAAAAAAAAGAAGGTAGAATGCTGCAATTCAGATTTAAATACCTGTTTGCAGTAAATCTGAAAGAAATCATGTAGTTAGTGTCAAATCTGTCTCCTTGCATACAGCAACGTTGTCTTTTAAAAAACATTATTATTTAAAGGCATGACTATTTTTGTCTTATCATATTTATATCTCTGACATAAAAGCACTTGTACCTGAGTGTTGTGGTACAATTGAGCATCACTGAGTTTCTCCATTTTGTGGTAGCATTTCTATGCTGTGCATGGCTGTGCTTGTTGGACCACAGCTAAAAAAAAAAAGGGTGAGGAAAGGGAAGATGGAAGGTTGATAATGAGCAACATGGTAACTGGATCCCCTTTCTGTGTTTCAGAAATACAAAACACCATGGAGGAAATTTTTTACATCTATGCCAGTCTATGCAATAATAGTTGCAAACTTCTGTAGAAGCTGGACTTTTTACTTGCTGCTAATTAGTCAGCCTGCTTACTTTGAGGAAGTGTTTGGATTTGAAATAAGCAAGGTATGTAAAAAGAATGTGGAGCTTTTATCTTAACTATGTAAATATCAGAGCTATATTTGTAGTATTTATTAAGAATTATTGTATTAAGCGTTGTAGTATTACTACAATTAAGTACTACAATTAAGCTTTGTAGGATTTATTAAGAACAGGAAAGAAAAGTGTTACAAATCTTTAGAATGGATTTACACCTTAAATCTTACTCATCCCAGTTCCTGTTTCCTTGACCAGCAGGAAGAATTGAAGCAACAACTGTGACAAAGGATGGGCTGGGGAAAGGTGCAGGCAGGGTGGGATTTAGTGATGATTTACCTGGGGCTACACTGCAAACCAGATCCTGCTTGGTGTTAGAATGGGGTCAGCTGAGCCACCCCACTCTGTCCCTGGTGCCCCAGGGGTTGCAGAATGCCACCAAAGCTTACAGAAAACGCTGGCAGGTGGATTTTCCCAGGTGCCTTTCATGAAGCAGGGCCATCTTGTTCCAGGAAGGACAGTGTAATAAATTTGTCACCTTCCTCCATGCCCCTTTAATGTGGTGAGAGCTGCTCCCCCTTTCTCATCCAGAAAGGAGCAGAGGCAAAGTGTGAGCTGTAGGGATGCTCTGAGACTCCATGGGATTCCTGTGGAGTTTGCATCAGACCTGCCAGGTAAATATGAATAACACAAAGAATCTATTGGAGCCAGCACAAGAGAACTACGCTTATTTTGCCATGTATGCAGAGCACTTTGAATACCACCAGGGGATATTCAGGATTTTATCTTTCCCTGCATACAAAGCTTTTCAGACATATCTTTTGCCCACGTTCACTTTGCAGCTTGGTCAGAAACCAAAGGAAAGTTGTGCACCTGATGATGATCCACAGGGAACCTCTCTGGGCATGTGAGGCTTGCTGCAAAGCTGCACTAAACACTGAAAGAAATGCAGCAATTCAGTTTTACACCTCTGAGCAGGAATTTTCTGAAGATTCTGACACGGGGGCTATAAGTAAAGGGGGAAAAGCTTTAGCTTAAATATAAACTATGAAAACAATCTCTTAACAGCAAGTGTCATGGCATCAGAAGTTCTTAAAAATTCTCACTGTACTTCACAAAATAAAATTTAAAAAAATTAAAGAAAAGCTTCAGATCACTAGTTTTGTTCATTTCATAACCCAAGGCTTTAAGTTTTAACACAGAGTGTGACATTGAAAGAGAAATAATTAATTAGCTGCTGAATGCTTCAGAAAAGGAAGAATCAAAATTTTCTTATGGTTTATACTTTGCTAATTCTAATTTTAATTTTAGGTGGGTATCTTATCTGCTGTGCCACATTTAGTGATGACAATTATTGTTCCTATTGGGGGACAAATTGCTGACTTTTTAAGAAGCAGGCAGATTGTTTCAACGACCAATGTGAGAAAGATAATGAACTGTGGAGGTAAGCCTTTCTATTTTATTTGGAAGTTTCTTGAAGGGATTTGATGCTCCTATTGTGTTCTGTGTAGAATAAAGAGACAAACTGCACAGTTGTGTGTTCTTAGGAGGCAATAATTTCTGCACTTTTTATGCAAGGTAGATGTAGTCATTAAATAAAAGAAAACACAGGTGCTCTCATGGGCCATTGAGTTGTTTGGTGTTTGGAAAACCAAATACCAAATAACTACTACTAATAATAATTTAGACTATTAAAGAAATAGCTGAGGTCTTGGAGGGGAATTTGCCTACTCTTAGCTATTTACTCAGCCTTAGCTGCTCCTCTAAACACCCTCTGCACTAAGAGAGCCCAACCACTCCCTGAGATTGTATCCCTGACTTCTGAGGTGTCTAAGCCACATTAGCTGTGGAAAGGGCTGGAAAATTCACGAGCAGGTTACCCCTGAGAGCTGACTGGAATGACCTAACCACGTCCCAAACATTTATTTTCATCTTACAAATGACAGAAAGTGGCAATAAATTAGCATAAAAAGAGTAAAAATAAGCATTATTTGAGAAAGGAAGAACATGTGGTTTTTTAGAGATGAAAGAAATACCTGATTGCATCCCACTCTGAGGCAATGTTTCATTTGTGTTCCTATGAAATATCATGGCATTCCAAGGCCTGCAGTGCTTGAGAGGGAATGTAACTCAGTGTCTGGTTTTATTTATTATTTCACCAGGTTTTGGTATGGAAGCAACTCTTCTTCTGGTGGTGGGATATTCACACAGCAAAGGAGTGGCTATTTCATTCCTAGTGCTTGCTGTAGGCTTTAGTGGATTTGCCATATCTGGTAAGATTATATTCCTATTGACACTAAACTATTTTATCTAAGGAGACAAAGCCTCCATCTTTGCTTTTATTCATGCATAGTAATTAAAAAAGCCTTGGGTTTCATGGAAAGTAATTAAAAATAATGTCCTTTGGAATTCCCAAAGGACATTATTTATGATCATTATACAGGAATGTACATTTGGTATTACAGATTTTATATTAGATTATTTCTGTTCAAATAACTCAATCTTTTCCATGTCCATTGCAGCAAATTAGGCTCTCTTCTCATTAAGATGCTAATGTACATTACAGATTGTTCTTGAAATCAAGCATAGAAGACAAATAGACTGGTATTACATAATGATACCTAAATTTACACATCTTTGTTTAAATTAAAAAAAAAATTCCCACTGTATACTGGTTATTTATTTTCTAATATTGTATTATATTATTTATTTTATTAATTGTATTATTTTATTATAATTATTATTATATTATTTTGGGGCCTAACTGCTAGAATTTCTTTTCTGAATTAAAGTTCAGCTATTCCCCTTTCCTGCTGATTCATCAAGCCTTTGCCTTTCCCCTTCCCAAGCACAAGTCACCTGGCCTCCCCTTGTGTTCCCACTGTGATTTCAGTATCCTCTCCCATGCTGCTGCCTTATGTCTCAGACAGGCTCTCTTTCATTTTGTGCCAAACATCTAAATTCTCCTCCAGTAAATCTGTCCTTAATCTCATGCATTCTGCAAGGGAATCATTCTTGTTTTGTACAATTTGGGAAGGGTGTTGCGCTTTCCCCCAGCTGACCATATCACACTGCCTGCCTTTTCCATCACACTCTCTGTATCCAAAGCTTTGGCTTCTGTTTTCACTTATTTAAGTACTTATTTTGGGAACAATTCCTTCTGTCTCTTTAGATTATTTAAATAGTTGCTGCATACATTTTCCACAGAATTGTGCTGCTGAAAATGCAAGAGAACAAGTAATTATCTTTCAAAATTAATTAGTAATTCAGTTATAGATACTGGGTTTTTCTCCATTTTAACTCTGAAGAATAGAAAATAACTCCCTTCTGCTGATCTATGTGAGAGAAAAATGTGGGCAATAGGAAGAGAACATGTTACATACTGGAAGAAGATAAGAGATGTTATTTACAGCATGAAATGGTCATGGAAGGGACTGTGAAATGCAAGTTCTTTCCCTGCCTAAATATCTTCTGGGTTCTCTACTCCACACAGACACTGCTGGGAGGTTTTGGGGTTTTCTTAAACTGCAGTTTTGGGAGAAAATTTACCTGGTATCCCTTTAAAATATTTTAAAAGGAAATTAAACCCCAGAGACTCTCTAGGAATACTTAAGTGTTGTAAGGCTTTTAGGGATAAAGAAATGCAATTAAGCAACCCAAATATGTTATAGTGAAAATGTCATGTCACTTTTCTCAACTGAAGTGCTGCTCTGCTCTGGGTGTGAACACTCACTGACCTTTCTATTGCAGGATTCAATGTCAACCACTTAGACATTGCCCCAAGGTATGCTAGCATTTTAATGGGCATTTCTAATGGAGTCGGGACCTTGTCTGGAATGGTTTGCCCTATAATTGTTGGAGCAATGACAAAGAACAAGGTAAATGGAAACACCATTTTCAAATCTTCCAGTTTGATACAACTGGTTTAAAGAGAAAGACCTTTCTATAATACAGCTTGCAGGATATCCATGCTGGAGTCTGGGACTTGCATCCAGGGATGTAAATTTGAGGCATGCTTCACTGTATGCTTTTGTGGGCTGACAAATTTTTCAAAGAAAGATGGATATAAATATTTCTGAAATGGATATGTGAATGTTTAAGCTGTGCTATCACAACCTCAATCCCTGATTTAAATCTTGCAGCTCAGAAGAATTAGGTAAATCTATGTGCTGCTCTGATGGGGCAAATTTCCTCTTTACAGACACGTGGAGAACAGCAGTATTGTCTTCCTCACTGCTGCTTTAATTTCTTCTTTACAGACACGTGGAGAATGGCAGTATGTCTTCCTCATTGCTGCTTTAATTTCTTGTTTACAGACACATGAAGAACAGCAGTATTGTCTTCCTCATTGTTGCTTTAATTTCTTCTTTACAGACACGTGAAGAATGGCACTATGTCTTCCTCATTGCTGCTTTAATTTCTTCTTTACAAACACGTGGAGAATGGCAGTATTGTCTTCTTCATTGTTGCTTTAATTTCTTGTTTACAGAGATGTGAAGAATGGCAGTATTGTCTTCCTCATTGCTGCTTTAATTTCTTGTTTACAGACACGTGAAGAACAGCAGTATTGTCTTCCTCATTATTGTTTTAATTTCTTCTTTACAGACACGTGAAGAATGGCAGTATGTCTTCCTCATTGCTGCTCTGGTGCACTATGGAGGTGTGATCTTCTATGGCATATTTGCTTCAGGAGAGAAGCAGCCCTGGGCAGACCCTGAACAGACAAGTGAAGAGAAATGTGGCTTTATTCATGAAGATGAACTTGCTGAGGAGACAGGGGACATTACTCAGAATTATGTAAATTATGGTACCACCAAGTCTTACGGTGCTACGACCCAGGTCAATGGTGGCTGGCCTAATGGCTGGGAGAAAAAAGAGGAATTTGTACAAGAGGAAGTACAAGACTCATACAACTACAAGGAAAGAGATTATTCATAACAAACCTAAATATTTGGTATATTTTGTAGTGTTTGTGATTAAATTCATTGTGATTGTTTGCACACAGAAATAAAATGTGGTATAAACATGTAAACACATATCAAACAGGAAGGTCTTACTGTAAAAAAAATACATCCAAGTGCAATCTGTATGAGTTGTGACGTTATCACTTTCATTAGGTTATATTTGTTCTATAAACATTAGAGTTTTAAGGGTTTACTGGTCAAAACTATAGAGGCAAGTAGATACTTTACAGTATACAAGAGCTAAGACTCATAATTACAGATTAAAGCACAACTAAGCAACCGAGTTGGCACATCTAACGCTCTTTTTAGAAAGCCAAAATTACTTGATCATTAAAAATGCACTTATATATTTGTTACACTGTATTGAGGCTGTGTTAAAGACACACATTTACTCAGTGCAATGTAGGAGTTGTGTGTTTAGTCTAGGACAAGAGCTTTCTTGAGGAAGGAAGGCTGAGTCCCAGGCAATGATGAGGATTGATCCAGTTCCCTTGCTGGTAATTGTATCAAGCCTAAAGAACAAATAGGGCATATTGTATGTTTATGGTGATTACATGCTGCAGGCTACTCTGTGATAAATAAAGGAATTACTTAGGAGTTTTATACTGAATGTTTGGGCACAAATCCTTATTTCTAGCCTTTACAGATTATCATTAAATTATAGACATTGTCATGTTCTTCCCTGCGTTTATCAACTAATCTAAAAACAATATAAAATATTGAGTCTGGCTTTTCAGGCAGCCTGGCAAACCCCTTTATCAAAATACAAGCTTTATTATTCTGTTCTTTGCAGTATATTCTGAATTTGCACTGGTGTCTTTAGAAAGAGAAAAAATACCCCAATATAACATAGAAAAGAATATAGTCTTTTACAAAATTCCAAAGAGAAGTTTACTATGAGCAAATAGCCCTATAAAAAGGATGCATTTGTTTTGCAGGATATTTTGAAACCAATAGAAGAAACAGAGAATAATTTAACCCTAATTCTTCCCTTAATAGCTTTCATATTTTTACACATTGTGCCACAGTTGTATACATAGATATGTTTATTGAAGATACTGTAATTATAGAAAATGTTGTTATTTTAGAAATCCCTGAAATAAAAGATGTATTTGTCTTTCAATCAAACCTAATAATAATAATAATGGATGCTGAATATGAGCAACATAAACTCTCACAGTAAACCAAAGTGGTAAATAACTAGTGTTGGGTTGGAAGAAGCCAACAAGCACCACGCTTGTCCTTTGAGCATAACTCAACAGTGACTGCAACATTAGTGTACCAAGCAATAAGTGCAATGCATTATGAAGTGCAGAACCTTCTAGATGATATATTAACTATTAACATTTAGCTTGTTGTATATACTTGGGGTTGTTGGGATTGAACCAAACCGAACCAACTGAAGTTAGCAACACCAGACCACTTCTTAATACTCTAAAATGACAACAATGATCCATTTCTTAATTCAATCAAATGAATATTATTGTATGTAATAATCCATTCTGGATTCTTGGTCTGTTCATTGTATTGTGCTAGTGATTGGAAACCCTGCTACCGCAATATACAACTTGAGGATTGTTTTTTCTCCTTTTTTTTAATGCAAACCATACCTTGACCTTAAGAAAAGAAGTATTTTGCTTTGTGCCTCAAAGTGATGTAAAACGTGACCATAGCTTTTGCTGTGTTTAATGAAAAAGATGTGGACTGTGTCACTTTTGTTGCTGCAAAAAGTGTTAATAAAATGCTCTATTTATCCTTTTATATAAAAAGGACCTCTAGAGTTTCTTGTCATTTTTAGATGTGTTTTAATGTAGAATTACAGTGACTGCAGAACAAATTCTGCTGTTGACATGGAGAGAGTCTCTCAGCTGGGAGCTCTGCTCCACACCCAGCCTCTCACACTCTCTGTGCTTGCCTCCAGGTGGGAGGTGGGAGAGGCACCTGTCTCAAGGTGTTTGTGCATCCATCAGAGGATGGCTGGCATAGGTGTGCAGGGGAAAGGAGCAGGAGGATCACTGTGAGACATGCAGTGAGCCCAGGAAAGACAGATTAATCTGTGTTAGTGAAAAAGATGGCACAGGTGACAGAAAATTAAAAGGTACACGTTGCTGTTTGTGGAATTTTTCCTTTTCTTGATTATCCAACAAAGCTCCTTAACCAAAACATACTCCTTGCCATCCACTTTTTAGATAACCCCCACAGCAATCAGTAACTTTAAGGAACCCTATATTAAATAATATTAAGTATTTTTCTAATAAAATTTTTACTTTTCAATAATTTTCTTTCACCGAGTAGAATAATGCAGAAACATCAAACTGAGCAAAAGGCTTCAGGGCAGTAACAGGCCCAGTGCTTCTCACCTGAAAGATTCAAAAGTAGGAGAAGTAGGGGCTTCAAAATTAATGTTGTATTTATTCTGGTGAATGGACAGCTCAAATAAAAATCAATCCTTCTTAATTTTCAGAATCTTGCAGGTTCTCTATCCTGGAATTATTTAAATAAATTCCTTTCATTAAATACAGGTAGGTTGTTTTTCTTAGCTTGAGACCTTTGAATTATGTAGAACAGAGGAGAGACTTCAATCCAGGCATTAGACACTGCACTGTTCAGCCAGCTACACCTCAGTAAGGACCCAACAATTGCCTACATTACTCAGGGAATCTCCACATTCTTATTTTAGCTCTCTGCTTCTGCTTTGTCTCCTTCTCTTCCTCTTTCAATGGCAGAGCAGAAGAATCCATTCTTTTGGGAAGAAGAAGGAGCAGGATAGGTCTGAAGGTTTTTACTTCTTCACAGACTCCTGTTCACGTGAAAATACAGGAAGAATTATCAGGAACATGACAGAGGAGGAAGAAGGGGGGAAATGGAGAAAATAATTGGGTTCTTCAAAGACAAGCATCAGCAGCTGTGCTTTAGGAAAAAGGAGAGTTGAGGGGACATGACCCTTCATCTAAACCCCTGTATTCCTTCTCAGTAAATAGGTTTATGCTTTTCTCTTGCTGTTTCATTTTTTTCAAAGCAGCATTGCTAAAATAAACCTCTGCAGCCTCTTCTGAGCTCTGCTCTTTCTGCTCAGAGGTTTCTCTTCTGCAGAGGTTCAGAGAGCTGCTCTGCAGGCCTGTTGCACAGCTGTGGTGTAGTGCTTCCCTCCTGGAAGTCTCAGAACCTTGGATCACCTCAGTTTGTCAACCAGACCATGTTCACAGTCACTTCATGGTTTGGTCTCGTCACCAATTTCTGTTCTGGTCCCCATCTGGTACCCCTTGCTCACTCACTATGTTGAAAAAAGAAAAAAAAAAAGAATTGTTCCTCACATTTTAATTTATTGTTTGGTTATCTTTTCAAGGAGGTAAGTTAAAGGAAAGGGTGGAATCCAGGCTCCATTTCAATTGTCAGGAAACTTTGCATTTAGATGGGCTAGAACAACACCTCAGATGTTCATCTTCATGCCCTCAAATGATTCCATATAGACAGTTTCAGTCAAATTGACAAGTCTTAAAATATTTGAATCTCCCTCAGTGGGATCCCTCTGTTAGCACACACTCTTTGTTGCAGAGATAAAGCTATCATAAAGTGTTCTTTACTTTCAAAAGTGATCGTGAAATTCAATTGATCAAACGGTAAAAAAACTCGCCTAAAGGGAAAAAGAAAGCCTCAAGGTAAAGGTTGAATAAAAGTTACAAAAGAATATCTGCAAATATGAATTAAATTCTCTTTCAGCATGAAGCCAGGAATAGGAGTGAGGGTGAAAGTCAGAATAAATGTCACAGTTCAAAGCTGTACCGTGAGAAAGATAACATCACAGCCTCAGTTGCTGCCTCTGAGAGATGAAATGCTTTGTTCCTTTCATGTGAAGCAGTTTAAAGTATAAGTCTAGATTAACTCCTTAACAGCAGCTGCTTTTGTGCTTATTTGAAATTTGTCTGCCTTTTTTGCATGAATAATTTTCATAGTGCTGGGAGATTTAAGAGTAAATAATCAGAGGACCTAGAACTACAATCAGATATTTTAATTAGTTATCTATGGATCTCCTCTCTATCCAGCCAGTGTGTCCATTCCAGCTCTTCACTCAGCTGTAACCTCAAGCACAGCAAAGAATTAAATTTATTTTCTGTGTGCTTAGTTATACTGAGTCAAGTGCTCAGACAAAATCTTTGGGAATTAATGTTCAAAATGATTGTTGGCAAATGTCTCCTGGGTAAAATTTTAACATTAGAAACATATAATCCTTGAAATTTTTGTTTCAGGTGAAACAAGTTCTTTCAAACACCACAGGTGAGAGGTTAGAAAACAATACAAAATTCCATTTTTAGCAAGGGTTTAACCTGTGACAGGCTCTTATCTGTAAGAAAGCAGGTAAAGAATATGCATGAAACAGACTTAAAGTCAGACAGAAAAATTAGAAATTACAGGAAATAAAGCATTGTAGGAAACTTGAGGAAAAGCTTACAGGAGAGCTGAAAAAATTCCTCACTTTTTCACAGAGAATCACAGAATGGTTTGGAATGAAGGGATGGTGAGGAGAAAAAACCTGAGTTTTAAATATCTGGTCACTCTCTCCTGAGGCTAAGGTGGGCTCAGAAGTTGCCACATTCTGTGGCACCCAGCCTCGTGTCTGACACATTTCTCTGCCAGGGTCCTGGGCATTTTGCACTTGCACCCCCTTCAAAAATGATGCTTGGAAGCAGGAAATGAACGATGAGAAAGCCTCGAAAAGCTAAAGTATTGCATTGTTAAGATTGGCATGTTGCCATTTAATTAGAGTTTGTATTGTATAACCCACGGAGTGTGCCAACACTGGCTAGGTGCCACCCATGGGCCTGCAATCAAAGAGTTTGGGAGGAGAACATGATAATTTTCTTCAAGGTAAACATCAGAGCACTCAACAAAACTCTTTTTGGTTTTTAATCTAGAAAATTCCAATGTTTTCCTCTTTTTTGCACATGTTGCTTTGTGGAATTAAAACTGAATCAAATAAAGGTGAGGCCAACTTTCTTCTCAGTTGTGTTTTTCTGTGGAATATTGTCAGATCATAGAGTCAATAAAGCACAAGGAGTTTACCCTGCGTGGGGGGAACACCAAATGAACTGAGATGCATGTGAGGTGCAACATATATATATTGTGTGTGAATATCTATATACATATATATGTATATATTGTGTGTGTGTATATATCTATATATATATCTATATATATATATAGGTATATATTGTGTGTGTATATATATGTGTATATATATATATTGTATATATATATGTTTATATTGTGTGTGTATATATGTATATATTGTGTATATATTGTGTATATATATGTGTGAACATATATATGTATATATGTGTGTATATATATTGTGTGTATATTGTGTGTATATATATGTATATATGTATATATGTATATATTGTGTGTATAGATATGTGTGTATGTGTGTATATATATATGTATATATATGTATATATATGTATATATTGTGTGTATATATATGTATATGTATGTATATATTGTGTGTGCATATGTATGTGTGTATATATATGTCTATATATATATGTGTGTGTCTATATATATGTATATATGTGTATATATTGTGTGTGTATATATATGTGTGTATATATATGTATATATATGTATATATTGTGTGTGCATATATATGTGTGTATATATATGTCTATATATATATATTGTGTGTGTATATATATGTATATATATATGTATATATTGTGTGTGTATATATATGTATATATATATATTGTGTGTGTATATATATGTGTGTATATATATGGATATATATATATTGTGTGTGTATATATATGTGTGTATATATATGGATATATATAGTGTGTATATATATGTATATATATGGATATATATGGATATATTGTGTGTATATATATATATATGTGTATATATATGTATATATATATTGTGTGTGTATATATGTATATATATGTATATATTGTGTGTATATATATGTATATACGTATATATTGTGTGTGTATATATGTATATATTATGTGTATATATACGTGTGTGTATATATATATGTACATATTGTGTGTGTATATATATGTATATATATGAATATATTGTGTATATATATGTATATATATGTATATATTGTGTGTGTATATATATACGTGTGTATATATATGTATCTATTGTGTGAGTATATATATGTATATATATGCATATATTGTGTGTGTATATGTGTATATATATGTATATATTGTGTGTGTATATATATATGTGTGTGTACATATATGTATAAATTGTGTGCGTATATTATATACACATATATATGACAATCCTCTGTATATATTGTGTGTATAATATATATGATGAATGCATGTATAGAAGGTGCTGGTTGGCACACACATGTATCTATGGGGTTTTTCACACAGAAACCACAAGGTGAGCACCGACCACCTGACTCTGCTTAGGAATCCTGGAGGTGATGGCTCTCAGTGGCTTTTCTTCACTGCAGGTGTGATGGGATGTGAAGAAGTGGATTGGCTGAGCTTTGTGAGACAGTATTGTCCACTGCATCAACATGAAAATACTGTTGGTGTATGCTTTTTAATTACATAAATATAAATATAAATATAAATATAAATATAAATATAAATATAAA
>JANIJU010003064.1:1679666-1695643 GCA_025504685.1 Leucosticte australis | reverse complement strand
ATAAATATAAATATAAATATAAATATAAATATAAATATAAATATAAATATAAATATAAATATAAATATAAATATAAATATAAATATAAATATAAATATAAATATAAATATAAGTAATAATAATAATAATAAAAGTTGCCCTGTTCTTCCAAGCCTGCTGATGTTTACATTCTTGTCATGAACTTTCTCACACGCTTTATGTAAATAATTGTTGTTTTACATTCCTCTCTGGAGGAGGAGAAATTTGATGGACTGCTGTCTTGCCCAGTGTCATTGGAGAGGTGGCACTGTCACCCTCCAATCCACTGGCACTTTTGAAAGTCTATAAATGTTGGAGTCAGAAAGTAAACTTCCCTTCTTCTTACCTTGGAGTTCCAGTGTCCACATTGTTTTATTTCGTGTCCTACTGTGACAATAAAATATAATATCATTATAAAATATAATAATAAATAAAACTTCTTCTTCTTCTTCTTCTTCTTCTTCTTCTTCTTCTTCTTCTTCTTCCTCTTCTTCTTCTTCTTCTTCTTCTTCTTATTATTATTATTATTATATCTCAGACAAAACTCTAAAACTTTTTGGCTCATTTTAAATAACCTGAAAATGAAATAAATAAAAAAATTATGTACATTAAATATAGTTTCCAACTATGTGTTTGAGCAAACATACATTTGAATTTTTTTCCATATATCTCAGTCATACCCAATCAAAGACACTTCTCTCTCATTTTTATATGGTAAAGACATTCAGTTTTGAAAAAGACAGAAATGAAAATCTATGAAATCAGAATTTAATTTTTAAGCAAATTATTTTAAAGGACATTATTGTGTGTTTCATATAAGTAAAAAGAAAAGGTAGTTTTCTAAAAAGCACTTTCTAGTCAATTTATTTTCCTGCCTTAGAATGATTTTATTACCTAGAAACTTGCTCATGCAATGCCAGCCTTATGCAACAGTAATTTATTCTTTATATTACTAAATGCAAATACTCCATGTTTTATTTAGAATAGAATCCTTTGGACCATCAGTGGCTTATTTGTTCTCATGCATTAATTTAATTTATTTGAGAGGACACAAAAGCTACATAAGAGCTGAGATCATTTGAGTTGTGTTGGAACAGCAGCTCTATTTAACATTTAACTATTGGCACTCAAGATCAATTCCCTGACTGACACTTCAGTGCACAGACTATGGCACTTTGGAGAGTCAAGTGCCATTCCTCCACCAAAATACCCAGTTCTGCTCCCTGGGGAGGGATGTGTTCTGGAGGCACTGGTGTCACCACAGTGAGGATAACACTGTGGTGACACAGTGGTTAGGGTTAGGTGACACCAAGTTCCTCAGAACTGTCCCTGTTTCACTGAGCACTGCTGGAAACAGACTCTGAAATTCTCTCCAGGAGAGTCTGCACAGTGCTCCTGCTCCCTAGGATTCACTCTGTGTTCCCTTTTAACACAGCAGAAGAAATAGAGAGAGGGTCCTTACTACATGTTTTCCTCAAATTCAAAGCTCCTGGAATTCGTCAATTGTCTGTTGGAATGGAAGCTTTATTTTCACAGGACCTCACAGTGAAGTGGGTCAGCCTGAGAGTACCCCTGGGCTATGGCTGTGGCTGCAGGGAATCCAGAGCCTCAGCTGTCAGTCTCTCACATTCCAAGGAATGCTCAAATCCTTCTGACACTGAACTGATCTCCTGTAATCTCCTGTCTCTGCTCCTTGCTTAGCATGAGTTCGTAAGAGCGTCTGAAGCAAAGAAAACAGAAGTTTGTATGACACAGGGCAAAAGAGGGGAAGGTGTGGCTATTGCTCACCACGGGATGTATCCATCTCCACTTTCAATTGTCCCCAAATGACAGATGTTCCAGATGTTTTGGTCCAGCATTGTGACAGTGTTCACAGGGGTCCCAGGATGAGGGAAGAGATGAGAATCTTCACTCCATATTTCAGAAGGCTGATTTATTATTTTATGATATATATTATATTAAAACTATACTAAAAGAATAGAAGAAAGGATTTCATCAGAAGGCTGGCTAAGAATAGAAAAGGAATGAATAACAAAGGTTTGTCTCTGACCCAGACAGCCTGGACAGCTGGACTGGGATTGGCCATTAATTAGAAACAACCAGATGAGACCAATCCCAGATCCACCTGTTGCATCCCACAGCAGCAGAGAATCATTGTTTGCATTTTGTTCCTGAGGCCTCTCAGCTTCTCAGGAGGAAAAATCTTAAGGAAAGGATTTTTCATGAAACATGTCAGTGACACAGCATCACTTAGGTAATATGCCTTAATGCTCACCTAAATTTCTGTCAGTAGTAAAAAAGGCAAGTCAATTAAACAGCCCAGAGAAATGTCAGAAAAAAAGCCTCCTGGTTTGACTAACAAGAGATCTGAAAGCCCTGCTTGGAAATCCTTACTCTATTATTTTGTTATTGATTAATCTTGAAAATATATGGCTTTCTCTTATGTTATAAAAACAAAACAGTGAGTCATATACAAGTTTTTTAACAGGAGGATGTTGGTGGCATGGCTTAACCATTCCCTGTGGAATTGCTTCTTTCATTTCAAGCAGCTTTGGCTTCCCTTCCTTTACAATGAAATCACATTCCACGTGATTCTTCCAGGAATAATCTTGCAAAAATCTCACACAGAAATGCAGAAAAAGGAAGGTGTGAGAAAGAACGAGACAGAAAAGAATACTCCAGATGATTCAGGGGAGAGATTCAAAGGTCAATATCAAAACAGGCTGCAAAACCAAACATCAGAGAAGGCAATAAAATCAAATAGCAAAATTCTATTGCTGATTTTGAAAGCTAACTATCTTAATAACAGGGTATAAACCTGTCACACATTCAAACACTTTTGGGCAACTTCATTCACTTCCAAAGTGGATGGTCCAGATAATTTTTATTAGGAATTAAAATGTCTTTAAAAACCTTTTTTGATGAGCATACAGTTTTGTTCATAGAGTTTGTATGAACAAAAGGTGTTCACAGAGCAGCTTGAAGCCTGGAGTGACATTGTGGCTTTGCCTCTGTTGCCTGAATAGACAGTGCAGCAGCCACCTGGTGACATCTAAAATTAAATGATGTGCATCTCCTGAGGAAAAATACTGCAGTCCATCCCTTCATTTGGGGTGTGTGGCCATTAATTTGTGATTAATAATAAAGTACAGGAAGAAATAGAGATGAATTATTGATCTGCTTTTGGGCACTAATAAGAACAAGTTTACAGTTAATCTCTAAAGCACTTTTTATCTTGTTGCAGTAAGAAAAACAAATTTAATCAATCTTCTGTTTTTCTTGATATTAATAGAATGGATGACAAAAAAATCAGCACCATATTCCTAACAAAGCATTTATGAATGGACACTTGCAGATGTCATTCTCCTCAGTCTTTATCTGTGGAAAGAGCAGAGATTGTCAGTAACAACTTTGACAGTCAGCATGATTTGGGGTAAATTTTGCAAAATGCTCATACTATATTTGCAGCAGATAAAATGCTTTACTAAGAAAATACAGGCACACTTCACCATTAAGATTTGATCTCATGTTTTGAATTAACCTGGAACAGGTCACATTACCCAAGTAAGCAATCCTAGACTTTACATCATCTGTCAGGAGGATCCTCTTTTACCAATCCTACCTTCACAGTCCCTGGAGGGGTTTAAAAAAGACTGGATGTGGCACTTAGTCCCATGGTCAGGTTTGGTAACAGGCTGCATTTGGTGGTGTCTGGTAATAGGTTGAACCTGATGATCTCAGAAGCTTTTTCCAACCTAATTGATTCTAAGAGCAACATATTTTAGGTAATCCTCCACTCTGATAGAGCACAAAAAATGTGACATCATTTGTATATTAAATGGAAGAGATGAAAACACCTACATGAAACAGCAGTTCTAATTTCAATTTTTAAAATTCTATTAGTTCTGGGTAAACTCACCTCATGCACTTTGCATTAGCATTTGCCATCACCTCACTACTTAGTGTTGTTGAATTTATTATAACCTAAAGAACAGAAAATCTCTCCTTTTCCCCTTGAGGTTTAAAGGATTAAAGTCCACAGACAGAAGAATAAACCCATCTTCTAATTCCTCCTGTCTTCTGCTGCCCCCAGATGATGCTCAGACCTCCAAATGATCATGTGCAACTGGAAATTCTGGTTGTACTCTGTGGGTTTATATGTGTGTGTGTGTGAAGGCTGAAGACTGCAAAGGCAAGTGCTGGCAGTCAGGAAACATCAGAATTAAAATTTGCATGTACAACCTTGACTGGCTTCTTTTCCACATACATTATGAAGAAATGCACAATGAATTAATATTGTTTTTCATGACACCTCCATGTCATTCAGTAATAGCATAAACTAATGAATGTGTTTTCTTCTCCTTGCTCAGTGTCATCACCCCATTTAAATCCTAATTTGAGGGCAAAATGATTATTTTCCTTGATTGCAGCTCAGTAGTTCTCACCTCTACAGTGTCCTGGTGCTTCAGACATTGCTCTCTGTTTCCTCAGCACCTATCTGCCAGGAGGGCCTTGACTGCATATTTCATAGAAAACAAGACCCAAACACAAAAATTAAAATTAACTTAGAGGGCACTCATTTGAGAACCTTAATTGTGCTGTTTAAGAGCAATTTGTGATAAATTGAACTACTTTGGTTTAGAACACAGCCCCCATATCAGCTGCAGTCACAAATGCTCTGTGGCCATCAATCAGATGCACCCTCTGACCAGAATCAGACTGCATCTTCTCTGTCATGCCAGAAATAAGAATTGCAGTTATTTAATATCTATGAGAAGTTTTGCTTCTGTTTTTTAATAGCTTGTTAATATTTTCAGTCTGGAAACTCTGGAATGAGAACAAAAGGAAATCACTCAATTGGGGTGGCATTCCACCACCTCAAGTAAAACACCATCCCCTTTTCCCAGTGACCTGCTGACAATCCTCTGCCTCAGCCAAAGCACATTTGTCAATTCATGGAACAAGCTGGTTTTTCTTCACCTACTTGATCTGTTTTCTGTGTAATCAGTTAGCCAAGGATCCTTGTGAGAGCAGCAGTGCCCAGTGCCCACCTTGTGCTCCTTGACTCGCTACCCAACAGACCAAATCTGCAAAGTGCAATCACCAGCACAGATCTATTAGCTCAGCTTCCTTTGATTCCTTCAGCCAGAGAACCATTTGGACAGCAAAATGTTTGCCTCCAACCTGTCCACCTGCCAATCCTTCCTGTGGTTGCTAAGAGCAGCCATGGTGGTCTACATCACCCATGGAATCTTTTCCACAGGGAGTCTCCAGCAGCTGGAGCTCTGCACACAGATAAATATTTCTCCCTTTGAGTACAGTGAAGTGACAGTTTTCAAAATTTCAGTAAACAAATGTAATGATTGTACATGTGGCTCTGGAGCTCCAATATTTCATGGCATACTTTCAAAAAAATTTAAGGTTTTAAGCATATTAACTCTCTAAATGAGTAATTATCTATTTCTGAAAGGTTTGCTTCTTATTTTGTGGAAGAATATTTTCATTTCTCCATGCATGTTGCAGAAAAAGGCAAAAGGGGATGGGGATATGTTGATAGAAACAGAGCAGCAGGGTTGCAAAGAGATAATCATGCAACTTTGGTAGAGCAGCTCTGCTCTATTCAGGTGATTCAGGCCAGGTTAATAAGTGCTCCCTACGTCTGTAATTTGAATTTTGGAAGATTTCATTTATGCACATTTTTAATTGAGTTACCACACAATGAATAAAAAGTCAGGCAAAGTAACAAATCAGGTTGAAAATGCATCTCATGAAACTGCTGAACCACTTTATAAAGAACTTCTGTCTTCAAATATTTGGGCCATTTTTCCCAACTATTTACTTACGAATCAAAACCTCTGTATACATTATAGCAAATGTAGAAGAAAAACCCCTTAAACAAACAGTGAATCATGTGCAGTTTAGTCTAAAAAAGGCAACTCCACAAGGAGCCACTAGAGTATAAGAAATTTCACTTATTTGTACATTCATGAGAGATACAGTTAGTCAAATCCAGGCAACGAATGATGAGTGGTTCTGAGCAAAGGGGGGAAACTGTACATACTGTACAGCTGAGAAAGAACAGTTTGACATCCAAATACTGTGAAAAATGCTGCATTTAAAATAAATAGCAACTGAGAATATAAAAATATTTTTCTATCTCACAGTGACCAATCTAGTGGTGAAGTATATAGTTTGAAGGTGTTGCCCTCTGTTTAGATAAAGAATTAAATGTTTGCTGGAGCATGAATTATGCTACCTATCTTTCTCTGGTATTGCTGAGTTGCCTGCCCATCTTTTAGTTAACAGTATCTCTTTTTTCAAACACCTGTTTTCAAAGAGAGGATTTGGCTACTGGCTCCATTTTTTGAGTGTACAAAGAATAGCAGTGTGGCTTCTATATTTGATAGCATCAAAGAAGAGCTGGCAAGATGTGCCAAGCTCTCCAAAGTCTAGTTGTGTACTTCTAGCTGTTCACACTTTGCATACTCTGACATGAGTCTCACATCCTTTATCTCTGATCCCTGAAGGTTGCTAATCTACCCACCCACTCTGATTAGATACAGAATCCCACATGCCAAGAACAAGCACCATAACTGGGTGACATTTCAACCCAAGCCATCCTCTGCTTCTATGATGGGAGCTTGACATGGCAAGTATTAAGATTTTCCTTTCAGCAAGATGAATTACTTTCAGGATTTTCAGATAGACTACACTGGTATGAAGAGAAATATTTGCCTGACTGAAAATTTTGAACAGAATTCAACATCAAATATGGCAAGTGTGTTGAGTTTCATTTTCATTCTCTCACGAACACCTGTTTCTGCTTGTATCAGAAAAGCTGATTAAACCAAATCTTCTCCCTTTTCTCCATCTCAAAATATTTCTGTCAGGACTCTGGCATAAAAAGGCCTTGCAAATAGACAGCAGTCTAATATTTTTTATGTTCACCACCAAAGTTAAGCATGCACTCGTGACTTTTCTCTATCCCCTAATCACATGCTCTGCTCACACATCAAATCTGGCATTTGGAGGAGAAAGAATTAGTCACTGGAGCAGTGAGGGAGAGCTAAGGATTCCTTACAAAAGCTGTGCCTTCAAACCATGTGTCTGCTACTCATCATTCCCCTCACATGAGAACTCTGAAATACGTGGCATGCTTTGTGGCAAGCTGCCTTTTTAAAAATAAAATCCTAATAATGGGAAGGGTCTAACATCTGCCCCACGCTTTGGGATATGAACACTGCTCCCAGGGGAGGCAGATGAGAGGACAAAATACAGATGGAATGGGGAAACATGAAAGGTTATTAGCTTGAGACATGGATCTCCAAAATGTATCCTGGAGATCTTTCTGGCATAGCTGCGCTGTTACGTGCACATCTCTGTTGTAGTTTTGGTTGGGTGCTCTTTAATGTAGCACTGCTGCTTCATAAGGATCCTTGGCTAACTGATTACACAGAAAACAGTTCAGGTAGATGAAGAAAAACCAACTTGTTCCATTAAATGTGCTTTGGCTGAGGCAGAGGATTGTCAGCAAGTTACTGGGAAAAGGGGATGGTGTTTTACTTGAGGTGGTGGAATGCCACCCCAATTGAGTGATTTCCTTTTGTTCTCATTCCAGAGTTTCCAGACTGAAAATATGTAAAAGCAAGATTACATATTTAATAGATAGTTTTTAGACCTGAAAAAGCATTTAGCAATCTTCAGAAAAGGTTATGAAACATAATAATAAAGAAAATGTCACTGGTATGTGATATGTCATGCCCCTGAGATGGGCTCAGCTGCTCAGAGTATTGTACTAACAACACCAAGGTGGTGAGTTCAGTAGGAACCATTCACTTAAAAGTTGGACTTGATGATCCTTGTGTGTCCCTTCCAACCCAAAACATTCTGTTAATATTTTGTATTAGGAAGTAGATTAATTACAAAGGAAAACCTTTGGACCAAATTAATTTCCTTTGTTCATAAATTATTTTTTCTATATTCTATATTCTATATATATATCTTTATATTCTTTCTACCCAAAGCCTGCACTGTTATAAAATCCTATTTTTTTGCTGTAATCTTTTCAGGAACAAATACTGAAAACTGTCAGAATAGCCAGCTAGTTCCTCTATATGGACAGCCTGCAAACAGATATGCACAATCACTCCAGCCACATCAGATTCTGTACAGAGAACCTGTGGGCACTGCTGGGAGCCACTGTCAGGACTGGGAAATAGGATATGCTGTGAGATCACCAGGAAACATTTCTGTTATTCCACCATCTGATGAAGAACACATGCAAAAGCAGCCCATTCCTTACCTAGCTTGGCAGAACACAGCTCCTTCAGCAAGGGATGAAGAAAGCTGAATGTCTCCTGGCTCAGACTGAGCCCCTTTCAGGATTACAACATCCAGAATATGCTATCATGCAATTTTTAGGGGCAGCAACATACTGTCCAAGGATTTATTTTCCCCCCCTCTGACGCTGTCTGCTAAAATCTTACACAATATGAGATTTTCTCATTTTTCCTCTTAAAGACACCAGATACACAGTAAATATGTTATAGAAACATTCTTAAAAGAATGTTTTAATTAAGCACTTGACATTTAGGCAATAGATGAGGTGGACTTGCTTCTGGGATGTCAGTGTGTTTATCTTTCTGTACATGCATGGTAAGGTTTTTTAAGGATTGGTTGATACATGTTGCACTTATTTTGCACACTAAATGTACAGAAGGACAACATTGCTAAGAGCTTTAAAGCTATTTTAAGTTCTGCTTTTTCAAATATTCGCAGTCCTAAGAAATTCACTATTTAAACAGTAGTTTTAATGCATTTTTTGTTTGGTTGGGTATTTTGGATTTTTTTTTTTGGGCAGTGGTTTACAATATTCAGTAAAAGCATTTCCATCCAGAGAGGCATGCTTTTATCACTCTGAACCTCCCAAGAGGAGCTGCAGCACTGAGAGAGTGATCAATACTGTAGAAAACATCAGACACATGCAGTTCCTTTTTCCCCTTAGAGCATTAGCACACAGGCTATGTAACTTGAGGCTCAAACAATTCTGAAGTGGGAGGAGAAGACATATATTAACAGACTAATAGTAAATCTTTTTTTCTCCTAATAAAATTTAGTGCCAGTTTGGAAAAAGAAATTCGTAGAAATAAATGCACAGTAGAGACCCCCTGAGTAGAGGCAGTTGCTGTGCACTGCCAGTCAGTACTGTCAAGATAGATAATTTCATTACTGGAGCTAACTCATGAGAAAACTCAGTTGATTCTTGTTTTATACAAGGAGTGACAGCAGCTCATGGCTCAGGACTGGAAAAGAATGCAGCTTTGGGGAGCTTTTAAACCTAGCAGGTGGCAGACTGTGATATTGACAAGGAGAAAGACTAGGAGCAAAAGATAGGTTACTTTTAATATCAGAATTCTTTGTTGAAACTCAGGAGAGATGTAATATTTTGGTTTTTCATTTTCTTTGCCCTCTGCCTGTTCAGAATTTACATGGAGGCAATGGTTCTGTCTTCAGACGTGGCAACCGTGGAACCCGTGAAATTTAAATTTTATTATGACAATATCTTTCAAGTAGCACATGTGAAATTGTAACAATCCTGATATAAAACACCAGTACAAGCACAAATCACTGTGAAAACAGAATTTATCATATTTTTTTTTCCTTCAGATGTTTTTCCTCAACATTTTTCTCAACTATTCAAAGGAATATTTGAGAGAAAATGTAAATAGTTCATATTTCTTTATGCTGCTTTTAAAAGATGTTCCTTGGGCATCTCTTCCATTGTGCAAGCTGCTGTCCTGTGGAATGGCTGCTCACCTGGACTGTGGAGGCAGGATGTGGATGGAATGTGCTGGGAGACCCCCAAGGGCACTGCTCCAGCAATCTCCATCCTGTGCCCATGCAGAAGGGCTGATTCTCCTCTCTGGGGAAGAGCAGAGAACAAAGAAGGAAGATGTGGCTGCAGTACAGCTGATCTCAAATATTTTCCTGGTGTCATCAAAGCTACTGATTGTTCCTGTGTTACCTGAGTCATCTCAAAGACATTTTCACAGAGGAAAGAGATCATGATGCTCTCCTATAGGCTGGGAAATCCAAGTCCAGAAAAATTCAAACTGAAAGGACCAGGACACATTTATGTAGTAGGCAGAGCTAGAAACACTTCCCATTTTCTAGAACTATGGTTTTGGTGAAGAATTAAAAATAGACCCATACTTGGATTAATTGGATTGAAGTTTGATTAATTTCAGCCCAATTTAATTCCTGATTCTTGCAGAGCACTTGGCCCATTAGAGTCTGAAGACTGTGGCTGAGCTGCAGGGAAATACATTCTCTACACTCATTTCTGTAAATGGGACTCCTGCAGCATCAGGCTGTGAGTGCTGAACATGTTCAGCAATTCACAGGGCTTAAAACCAGCCCTAAATAATTTGATGGGGAAAATTATTTCTCTATCTCCATCTTGGAACCTCCCTTCTAAGGCACAGGGGCTTTATTTTTTTTCTCCATTTATAATATTTCTATTCTTCTTTCAGCAGTGAATTGCAAGAAGCAAGATTTCACTGGGGTCTTCAATAAACATCTTTGAGTTTCTCAGCTTTGCAGATACTCAGTGAGTGAGTCACAAATGCTCCTTGAGGGATCAGAACAACTGCCAGTGAATGAGGTGACATGCACAGGCTGCTGCTCTGCCTTGGCAGCACTCACACCAAACATCTCTTGGAAGATATTAAAATTATACTATTAGGGGTATATACAGCTATTATCTCCTAAAAATCAACATCTGAATTTTAGGTTCTACTCCTCTCAAAATGTAGAATTTCAAAGAAAAATGCTTTAGCAATCGTGGTAATCCTACGTAAGAAAATGCAATTTTACTGAGTTTTCTGTGTTCATATTTCTTAAAGAGCATTAAACATGAAATGTGCATTTCCCTTAAGGGATAGGAGTCTGGGAATTCCTTTTTTTGATTATATTCATTTCTATACAAATGTTACAGAAGACTACAGAAAGCCTAATAGTTTATTTTTGAGATTAATGACCAAAAGGCCTCTTCACTTTCTCTTTCCTAAATGCAAGCAAACGTGTTCCTCGGGGCCATAAATCACAAATATACAAGAAATCCAATTAATTTTGCAATAAAATCTGCCTGCTTTGGATTTCATGTATGAAATAGAAACATTCTATCCTAAGACAACAGCAATGCTTTGCTGCACAAACCAAGGGCAGCAGTAACTTGCCTTGCCACCAACTTTCACAGCTTTCCTCACCTCCTCATTGTGCTGCACAATAAAAAATGCATACAAGCAGTTACCATGGTAATTCCTGCATCACATGATGGTCAGAAACTGTTGCAGAGACACAGAGCATTTCCTTAAAGAGGCATGCATGGATGCCCACAATTAACAGATAATTATTTTTAGATAAGTGTCCTTGCACAGCACATCTTTAATTCCATCAGGTGTGGAAATGTTGGCAGAGAAAAAAATCCTTTGAAGCCTTACCAAACTGTACAACTGTAACAGTGAAAACATATTTGCACATCACTAGTTCAATGAGCAGAAATGATTAATTAGATTTTGAAACTTTAGGACAGAAGTTTTTTTTCCTTTAGTGGTGCAAACAGTATTGCACATACCTTGAAAATAAATGTAACAAAAACCACCAATTATTTCCTTTGTAAAACAGGCCTGAAGGCACTTGACAGACACGGTAAGAAGGTGTCTGCATGTGTTAAATTTAACTCATTCAGTCACAGAGAAACAGCAGAATGGGTCAGAATTTTGAAATTCTGGATTTTTTTTCAGATGTGGAAGCAATAACTTTCCTTAGCTAGCACCTTTTAGTCTTCAGTGACAACCTAAACGTGTGTGAAAAATTTCTCCCAATTCTTCAAACAAAATAAAGCATTTTGACCTAAGGGGTAGCCCTTGCTTCACCATCTGAGAACAGAGCTCTTGTCTTCACCTGTGAAGCAATCTTTTCCTAGAAAACTCTCTCTCTAAACTTCTCATTTGGGTGGATCTGAGAAAATGCCTGGTGTGTGACCAAGGACCAGAAAATGCCTGGTGTGTGACCAGGGAAGGACATGATAGGACAGAGAAAATAAAAAATGCTTCATTAAAAGATTTGCTTACACATATGGAAATAGCAGGGAGAGAGGATGAAGGAGGCCACATCATTCACCCACATCCCCACAGGTCCATGCAGGTACTGAGCTTCTGCATGGCTCACAACACCTGGAGCATCAAAGTCCACCAGGCAGCCTTCTGCTCTTCTCTACCAAGAGCCAAGGCTGGTATTCTTTGTCAAGCAAAGGTTGGGAGAGAAAAATAGAGGAACTCAAATTAGGGATAGAAATGAACAGTATTTTATTCTGTGGGCAAACAACCATGCAAGGAATGGAGAGCTTCAGCTTCTACCAGCAGCTGAAGACAAGGAGGGTCACAAGCACTCCACAAATGCTTTTTCCAGTATTTGAAACATTTTTTGGGCGTATTTTCTTTGTCTGTTTTCCATACCAGAGCAGGCCCCATTTCTCCTGTTCGTTGCCATAAAGTATTTAGAGTTACAAAACTGAGTCTCAGGAAAATGTCAAATTCAATAAAAAAGAAAGAGGAAAAATTACAAAAGAGAAGAAGCTGGCAACAGCATCTCCTGTGGGTCACATTCTCACAGTTCTGGCAAGTTCTTGTGTTTCACCCACTAAAAACATGCTGCCACCTCAGCTGCCTCTGCTGCTGCCATTGCCTCTCTGGTGGATGCCACCAGGGTGTTGTCCATGAAAAGAACACCTCCTGAAGCACTGCAGAATGTCACTGCCAGTTTGCAGCATGAAGAACAACCTCTGCTCTTGAAAAACACCACTGGAGGTTCACCCCTTTCTTTCTTCCTTTGCCACAAAGAAGATTGTGAAAGAAATTGAACAGGATGACTTTGATGGAGAAAACCCAAACTGTTTAGTAGTGCAATGAGATGTTCAAGGATAATTTTGAGGTTATTAGAATATATGAGTTGACCAAAAACCTGAGAGTATAATAAAGATGAGGTGCTCCAATGAGAGCAACGCCACTGAGAACCCTTGGCAGAGGGGAAATGCTAGTGGCATGTCAGATTTAATCAGTATTTCATCCCAGCTCTTTGAATGATAGACAGACACAACTTACCAGAATAAAAATTATGGTTACAATTAAACATTAGGCTAGTGGGAAAGTGACAAAAAAACCCCAAACAAACAGAAGGCATGTCAGTAAGTTTAAAATACTTTTTGTTAAATTGTGTGTTGATTCTGTATGTTGACAACAGCTGGTTTACCCCTAGAGCAAAATCAGTTTTTAAAAGAATGGAAAAATAATATCAGTCAGATCACTACAGAGATATAGCTTGGAATCTCCATGAAGATTCCAAGGATTATAAATAACACAAGAAGATTTTCAAATCAGCCACAGTGAACATTAAGGTACTGAAGACTGTAAGAAGAAAGTGGTTAAATATTTATGTTAAAAATGAGTGTGAATGGGATCCTCCATTCACCACCTACTGATGTTTAGGAATATATTCTATCATTGTAGAAATCTGAAAATCTATCTTATCTCAATATCCTTTAGCAGCAACACAAATCTGGGAAGTGTCTGAAGCCTGAAAAGTGTAAGACAAGGATTAAAGTCTTAACTAGTTTCTATTAATAGAAGTTAGATAATCAGTTGTCCAACTATCTGACCAACAAGATCCTAAAACATTTTTCTGCATGGTTGTTGAGGGGAAGAAACCTTAATATTTTTAAGATGAAGCTTGATCATGTGATGGAAGTGGGGATGCAATGTGTTTGCCTGAATAGCAACAGATTTCATATTTGGATTCACAAGTTTATCTCCAGTCCTTGCAACAGGTGAGATTACTTCTAGAAGGAAAAAGATACTTTTGGGAAATATTCTTAATGCAGGCTTCTCAACATCACATCCACAATATGAGGCTATTATTATTTTCTTTAGTAAGCTGGGTTCTGCTGTAGAAATTGTAGTCTTTGGTTTTCTTTTACAGTGAATTTCTAAGGCAGAATTCCTAAGAATTAATCCTCAGACTGAATAGGGCTTGCTCCAAAAGTTTCTGACCAAATGATTATTAAAACTGGGTCTGCTGGTGCTTTGGAATCAACATCCATGTCTTTATTTGGATTTCAGGTCCACACCAAGTATGGTAACAGCAGGCAGCTTTCCATAACTGCTGACTCAGACTGGCAGGTACAACAGTATCTGTTCTCTTTTTTGCCCATATGTTTTCTGGTGGTGGAAAAAAAAAGTTTTAATCTCTAAATAACCAAGTGCATCTTCTGAGTTTCAAGAGTATGAAAAACGTCTGTGAGGATCAAGATGAATCATTTGACCCACACATATTTCAACAAACTCATGGCTACAAAATTATCAGGTAACAAAATTCTGTCATTTATTCCACAGAAGTTTCAGTAACAAACTCTGCTGGGCCATGACTAAAGAATTATTCTGAGATTTGAAAGACTGAAAGCGAGCTCCATAGAATTATGCAGGCTGCCTGTGTGTTCTCATGCATGTTCTGAAGGTCACTGGAGTGTGATGCAAGAAATCTACCCCTTTCTTTTCTGTATGAGGATATTTTATTCCAGTTCTTCCATCTTTCCTGCTGAAGAAGATCTGTGCACAAGGAAGGATCACAGAGGACAGGAACTGCTGTCCTTGTCAGAACACATCTGACTGCCTTGGCTCCAGCACTGAAGAAAAGTGATCTCCTGTGGAAGAGCTCAAAGAAGGCAGGAATATGCAGTAATTCCCCTGCTCACACCCTTCAGGCTCCCAACAATTTTCAGCTTGGAAAATTCCCAAAGCTTGCTGGTATTTGGCTACTTAGTAATCACCAATTAATCTCTCTCCCAAATGTTTGTTAGTCCCCTCTTGGCAAAATATATTTTGTCATCCAAGATGCCCTAAAGCAAACAATTTCACAGGCCTGATACAACCATAACTTCCTTCTTGCTTTTAGTGTTTTGGGAACTTTTTTTTGTTTTTGTTTGGGGTTTTTTGTTTGTTTGGTTTTTGTCACCCTAATTTGATGGTCATGATTCTCTCATGTTGGATAAGACAAATGACAGTTCACTATCCTACAGGTGTTTTTGAAGACTTCTGTCTTGATTAAGCTGCCTTAATTTCCATGTTGAAGATCACTGTCTACGTGAGTCATTCTATTCTTTTGTCAAGACAAGAATTCCTTGTCTTTTGAAGGTTTTCTGGTTCCAGTATATATTTTGTGAGGTCTAAGGACCATAACTGTCCATGACATTTCTGGTATTGAACCATGGATGCATTCAATGCTGTTTTCTTTCATTATCTTTTCCTATTCAAGTAATTCCAAATGTTTGATTTTCTGTTTGACCTTTGCTGAGCACTGGACACAGCATGCATCTCTATATTATCATTCCAATGCCTTGTTCCTAAATGGTAGTGCTGATCTCAGAGCCCATGATTGTGTATATGAACGTGGAACAACTTCCCCTTACCTGTGACACTTAACACATAAATAAACTCTAAGTCTCACAGGCAGCTTATATATATATATATATATATATATATATATATATATATAAAATTTACTCCAGAAATGAGGCCCAGAAATAATAACACATCAGCGTACCATGGAGAAGAGAGATCAGATTCCTAATATCTACTTCAATAAATAATTAAATTCTTACATTACTCATTGATTGGAAAGGAGAAGCAAATCTCACCCTTCCTGACTTAATGCTCTCACTGGACTGTAGGCTCTGCCCCTTGCCTCAAACCTGCCTTGTCCCTGGCAGACCGCCATGAATTTTTAATTGTTCAGCACAGCATGGGGCAGGAAAGGCAGCAGAGGCTGGCAGTGGATTATTGGGGAGGGTTTTGGGGGCTGGTGGCTAAAACCAGGAGGGAGGGAGAAACAGAAAGGGGAATGGG
>JANIJU010003064.1:1595237-1664666 GCA_025504685.1 Leucosticte australis | reverse complement strand
TATAATATAATATAATATAATATAATATAATATAATATAAATTCATTTAATATATATTAAATATATTAATATATATTATATTATACATTAAATATTTATTTAATATAGTAGATTTATTTAATATACATTAAATATATTATATATAATATATATTTAGAATAGAATAGAATAGAATAGAATAGAATAATAAATCAGCCTTCTGAGGACTTGGAGTCAAATTCTCATCTCTCTCCTCGTCTTGGGGACCCTCACAACACCCCCCATGGCAGCTGCACTCAGGGCACTGTCTGGGCATTGGGTGACACTGAAGTCTTTCAAGGATGGCTAAATGTCACCCCACTTCTCTTCACAGAGAAAAGCAAGGCACGACTTTCCAAGAATATTTCTGGGATTCACATTCTCTGAAGCTCAGAGAAAGGAAAACCAATTCTTATCTCACTTGCTGTGCCTGGGTTGTGCCACAGTAGGATGCAATATGGAGATTGTTTACCCAGAGTGATGAAATGTTTTGTGTCCTTGGCCTCTCAGGGCCAGCTCTGTGTGTGTGTGGGGACTGTGGGTGACAGCCACGAGATTCTGGGCAGTTCAGTGCACTGGATTTCTTGGCAGATTCAGTTTAGATGTAATGTAATATTGTGCAACATAGTATAGAATAATATAGTATAATAAAGCAATTAATTAGCCTTCTGATAAGATGGAGTCAGATGCATCATTCTCTCCCCCTCGTTGGGGGCAAAAATACCAACTCTAGCTAAATGCTTTCCAGCTGTACCCAGAGAAACATGGGTGTGTCAAAGCACCCTCAGACTCCCACTTCCACATCTTCTGCCCAAGCCTGGAAGTGTTCTGCCTTGCAGAAGCATGTTTTGCATGATTTCAAGCACACAGCGGGATAACTGGAGCAGTCCTTAAAGCCAAATAATTAATTCTGTACTAATTCATGTACACACATCTTCTCTCCCATCATTAAAATGAAAAGGAAATATGTTTATTGTCAAATTGCCTCAAATACAAGATTTTTGCTCCCACCATATTGCTGGTTCCAAATCAGAGAGCTGAAGGCACTGGTGTGTATTAGTGACAGGAATGACTCCATGCAACCCCCTTAGCAATGCTAACACTGCCTTGCCAAATGCTCCATCCAAATAATTTTTATACCAACAAGGGAAGTTCAGAGGATGCTGCTGTAATAAATTACTCTTTGTGAGGGAGATTAAAGCCCTCTGACAGTGCCCCATGTGTTGTAATAACTGTGGGCTGTAACATTTCATCATGCTGTGGTATCCCTTGCTGATTTATTACCTGGCTAATGCTCCTCAGAGGGGAGACTTGTTAATAATTTTAATTCTCTCCACACTCAGTTCAACACAGAGAGTGTTGTGAGCTCTGGGCAGCCCAAAGGACTGGCTGAGCAGCAGCTCTCATTTACAAAGAACTGATCCATTCCCAAAGGCAGGGATGTGTTCCAGACAGAGGAGCACCCATCAGGATCCTGAGCTGTATCTCTCAAAGCAACACAGACTTTCAAAACCCTTTATTAGGATTTTACAGGACGTAAGGCTTCTCAGCATTTCTCACACAGCAGCAACAACAAAAGCCTAACTAACTAGTTGAAAAGACAGAACCCTCTTTGGGGCATACTAAGTCTTTTTTCTTTCCAACAGAACTCTTCGTGGAACAGTTCATGAGCTGCAGAATAGCAATTTCTGTGAGTATTTTAAAAAACCCTAACCAATTAAGCATGTGCTTAATGTTGATATTAAAAATAGTGCTGTGTCTTGGGAAAAAAAAAGTTGTTGATTTGTGCAGCACAACCATGGAAGATATAAGGGGGTTTTATTTTCCTTTGGTGAATTGTGCTTAGTCACTGACTGAAAATGAGACCATTCACTAGGAAAAGAACTCCACACATTTTATAGGAGTTGTTCAGGTAGGTATTCTCAGAAGTGATTAAGAATTCAGGGGCCCAGCTGTTAAAACAAACCCCTGACAACAATGTTGCCATGTAAAAAGGGGGGAAATAGATATACTTTCAATAGCATGGATTTAAGCTTCAAGTTATCCAAAAGTTAATTTTGATTATGTGCTTGAATCTGTCTGGGGTTAAAGCAGAAATTCTATTGACTTCCAAGAGCACCCAAACCCAATGAGCATTGATTGGAACAAATTTAGCTTCAATAAATACACTGGATTACACTGTAAGCTTCAAAATTAAATCCTGCATTTTATCTCAATACTGGCACTTTAAAGACAGAACTGAAACCATAAACCATGGGCAGTGAGAGCTGGCAGGAGGCACAAGTACTACCTGCAATATATTTAACACTCTTATTTAAATTGCTGACTACTCTTAGATGCCAAGTAATGAGGATTTAAACATCTATTTTGTCAACTACTTCTCTCCACTGAAGGAAAAGCAGCAGCAGAGCATTAAGATGCTCTAATCTCCTTTGCAGGATGAATCAGATTGGAAATATATTGGGGTTGATGAGATAGACATCTTCATCCCTATTCATTCCAAGTAAAGGATACAGAAAACCAAAATGTCTACTGGGATTCCTGAGCATGATCAAAAGGATTTTAGTGTGGCAGATTTGTTCTCATTCTACTCACACTGCTGTTTGTAGCATACAGGGAAAAAGCCCCTTGTGCATTCAGTCTAAGAATTGACAGAAAGACACAAGGCTGTGTACATCCTAGTTATAAAGAAAACAAATGAAAATTAAAAAAACACATCTGAAACAAAAATAAATCGGATTCTTATCCTTTTCTGGTTTTTTTTACCAAAAAAAAATCAGTGAGTAAAGAGTTATTAGTTTTATAATAGTTTATTAGTTTTCAAGTCTATAAAAGTAGGTAGAGACCCATACCCAAACATCAAAATATTCATCTAATACCAGTTCCCAATTGTTTTTCCTTCTCACTCAACCAGATTTAATGAATTTGAAGACTTGTTTCTCTTATTTTGATACAGAAAAAATATTTTCCTTTTAAACAGATGAAACTAAAATGAAGCAGAGGAGAAAAAGCAGAACATTTTATTACTCAAAAGGTATTTCACAATTGTCTGAAGCGTTGCAATTCAATCAAACCCACTAATGTTATTAGTAGTCCCATCCAGTGTTGATTGAACCAGGCTGATACAGAGCAGTTAAAATCAGGGCCAGTTCAAGTAGCTTCCTCAAAAATAATTCATTTTCCTTGAAGCCAGACATTAGTTTCACACCCTTTGACCCTTTTGATAATGAAAACATTGATAGCTTGGTACAGTTGTAAAGAACAGATGTATCTTGGGAAGGATGAAAGTTTGACAAGGAAGTCTCACAGATATGTTTGCTTAGCAGAAAGATTTTTACATGTAGAATCTGAAGTAGGAATAGAGATGGAAGCAAGTTTTGATGTAGAAGAAAAGAATTGCTGAGCCAGTCTCACTGGATAACCAAGGAGGCAAAGGGTGTGTTAGTTAGAAGGGGTTTTATGGCTTAGAGCAAAGGATAAACCTACCTCAAACCAGAAGATGTTTTTACCAAGCACAAAGAGAGCACAGGCAAACAAGGCAGCAAATGTGGCAAGTAGAAAAAAGGTCTCAGAATTTTCCACTGCAAGAAAACTGAGAAACAACTTCTGGCTTAAAATGTAATG
This sequence comes from Leucosticte australis, assembly GCA_025504685.1. Taxonomy (NCBI): domain Eukaryota; kingdom Metazoa; phylum Chordata; class Aves; order Passeriformes; family Fringillidae; genus Leucosticte; species Leucosticte australis. The sequence continues at coordinate 1,661,024 of JANIJU010003064.1, read as the reverse complement.
TGAGTGACTGGAGAACAGTACCATGAATATGGGAATTACAGGAGTTATGACAGGCTATAGATAACAGTTATGGTATAGATTGGTTCTACTGTATGAAGATGCTCAGCACAGAAAAGTAAATAATGCAATGTAACCAAACCCAAAGGGTCTCCAGGCCTGCCTGCAGCTGGAGCTGACAGCTGTGGGCACAGCTGTTTCTATATCAAAACTTGCTTCCATCTCTATTCCTTCTTCAGGTTCTACATGTAAAAATCTTTCTGCCAAGCATGCCTATCTGTGAGACTTCCTTGTCAAACCTGCACCCTTCCCAGCACACACTGCAGGGCTGGGTCCTGGGCTGGGCTCTCAGCACAGGAGAACAGGGAGCTCCTGGAGGGGCTCCCAGGGACAGTGACCCGGGTGATGAAGGGATGGAGCATCTCCCTTAGGAGGAAAGGCTGAGGGAGCTGGGCCTGTTCAGCCTCCAGAAGGGAGATGGGGCTGAGAGGGGGAGCTGCCAGTATGTGCAGGGAGCTGTCAGAGGATGGAGCAGGCTCCATCTGCTCAGAGCTGCCAGGCAGTGAGAGGCAATGGGCAGGAAGGGATGCACGGGAAGCTCCACCTGAACATGAGGAAGAACTTCTTTATGATGTGGGTGACCATGCATCAGAACAGATTGCTCAGAAAGTTGTGGAGTCTCCCTCACTGAAGACATTCAGGAACCACTGGGTTGCAATCCTGTGCCATGGGATGACCACTGTGGTCCCTTCCAACCCTATCCACTCTGTGATTATACAAATCATGTTAAGAATCAGAAAGATCTTGTTCCAATAAAGCTCAATTCTGTAAAGCACACCTCTAAAATTTCCAAATGCAACATTCATTAGAATTCCACATATAACAAAATTAGAAGAGCAATATTGACTGGCTGCAATTGAGCACTAATTGCTCTTCACAGTGTGATGGATGATTTTGTTATATACATGATTACATTTATATAATATCCTGCAGCACTACTGTTCTGTAATGAAGAGTCTGATTTTCTGGGGTAATAATATAAAATAATTTATAGCTCAATAATATGAAGAAGCCATGCATTGATCACTTTAAAATCATTGCAGAATTATTCCCTATGACTAATTGTGTATTCTGGTGTTCTGCCAGTTTTACATCCCTCTGCAGAGCTTCCCTGAATCTCCAATTCCCTTCCAACACAGCCATGCCAGAATCACTTTTCATCACTCTGTCCACCCAGCTGAATGCCAATGATCTCCACAAAGCAGAGTATCAAAACATCTCTCTGAGATTGTTTGCTTCACAAAAGATGAGCTATGATAAACAAACATTGTTTTGTTACCCCACATACTCTTGTTGAAGGATTTTCAAGCAATATTTCCTCTGATTTTTCCAGCTGCTTGAAAGTATAACCATGTGGATAAATAAAAGCACTTTCAATAGCAAAACAGATCCTTTTGAAAAATTGTTTCCATAAACCTGATATTTTTTAATAAGTTCTTTCATTGTAGAAGTATTTCACTAAAATTGTAGATAGAAATGTTTTTATACATAATATGATTTTTTCTTTTTGATGAACATTATCTTTTGCTTCTTGAGACTTCTCATTTATTACTTAGCTATGCCATTTCTTTTCCCAATTTTCTTGAATTATAAATATACAACAAATACTGTTGAATATTTATATTTTATGTTAATGAATCACGTCCATAAAAGTTCTTCTCTATTTTCAGATAAACTTCCATGTTTTTTTCTTCACTGTTGCATGGCTTGTTCCTGCTTTATGAAGGAGAGAAATGCAAGAGCAATGCAGTTTTGCTTTCTGTTTGCTATATCTTGAAACCAATAGTTAAAAAAAAAATTCATTTCCAAATATTTTTCCATAATATTACATTGTTTTCTTAAGTATCTTACATTGAAAATTAAGTATTTGAGTTTTAAAAATCTAGACTTTTAAAACTATGCAAAGTCTTTAATAATAGATTTTATAATATCTGTATTTTTTATAAATATTTATTCTATTTTTTTAATAAATATTTATTCTAGTGCTAGAAAAAAAATCCCACATTAAATAGTGGAATGTATATATGACATATGTTGCACATTTTACTTTGCAGAAAATACATGAGAGATATCCAGCCCTTATGATTATTCCTTTATCACCATGTTAAAAGTGTCTAAACCTGTAATTTCTCACTTTGAGTGGCCCAACTTTACCTTTGACTATAAGACAATGTGTGGTACCTTCATAAGGTAAAACTTATTATCTTACCTTCATAAATAAAACTTATTATCAGCTCTTGGTACTGTTCTTGGAGATAGCAAAGCTGAGAAGGTGTAGCACAATTCTCCTGAGTCATGTGGCACAGCTGGTGAAGACCTTAATGTCAGAGAGGGAGCAGAAAAAAAAATTGAGAAGAATAGAAATGAAAACTAAATCATCAACAAACTGCTTCAAGAATAGAAATGAAAACTAAATCATCAACAAACTGCTGCAAGAATAGAAATGAAAACTAAATCATCAACAAACTGAGGAAGGTTTGCAGGGGGTGAGAGCACAGGACTCCGCTGAACCCAGGAGAATTCCCTGTAAGTTCATGATTCTCCTGGTGGCAAGGCAAGCAGAGTATTCCTTCCAGGCTGGCTGAGCAGCATGGGATAGTGGAGCAGTTCACCCCATTTCCTCCTCTCTGTGCTGCAAATTAGTCCCTGTACACACCCAAGTGTGTTCTAAATGTAATCAACAGAGCAGAATTTACAGGAAGGAAGTGCAGTATGCCAAACATTTCTATGGTAAGGTAGTTTGCTTTCAGTAATAGATGCAAAATCTCCCTTTTTATTTTTATTTTTTGTCCCCTTTAGTTGCTCTGTTTCTTACTTGTCTACAGAAATGACCAGCTGGTGATATTCTCTGGATCAAGAATACACAAAAGTAGCACACTGCTATCTAGTGAATGATGCCCTACATGAGCTCAAAACCAGAAGCAAATCCCAGCAGCTCAACTTCATCATTTCCCCAGACAGTTTTATTAGAGCTACAGCTAATAAACAAATTTTTGATATGGGGCAGTGGGCCCTGAAAGCATGGCCTGACCAGATGGGTACAAGGATGCAGACAAATAAATAATTAAAGATAAATGAGGCATCACAGCTTCTGCAGGAAATGAGTGACAGATCTCATGCTCAGAGCATTAACATGACGTGAATCCAAAAGGCCTGAAATTTATGTGGACCATTAACACTGCACACATGTGCACAAACACATGCAATTTCTTAATCAGCCCTGGCTCTGTTTTCATGTACCAGCCCCAGGTCAGGAAGGGTGAATGCCTCCAATCAATGTGCAGTTGTTAGAGTAACAGCCATGTCGGTTCTGGATGGCTGAGCGGGTGAAAACATGTTTGTTCTACTTAATGTGACACAGTCCTGTCAAATTAACAACCACGGGAGCAGGAGCAGCCTGCCTTAATGGGCTGGAGTCAGCTCCACAGAGAATTATTGCCAGCACTGAACCAATAGATCTGAAACCTCATTACTAGAGGTTTATTTGCTGATAATAACTAAGGGCACGCTTTATGGACATAAGTGTTGTCTAATTTTAAAGGTACAGCATGTTACAGTGCTTAGTAAACAGAGTGTCTTTAAATTGTCACAACCCCAAGATAACATCTGTGTATTATGTGAGCAGTGGAGTTATTTAGACAAGTTAAAGAACAATAGATACTAACCTTGTAAATGCAAAGAATTTCCTTTTTCTACTGTGAGCCAGTGATAGCTGTACAAGCTGAACCCCAATGTACAAGCTGTGACCAAACACAAATTTTAGCTCTCCTGTGAATTGCTAGAATAGAGTAACTGACAGTGGTTGAAAGTCAGCTTCAGTCTGGGGCAACTTCTTGCCACAGGCATGCAGAACAGCTCGACGTTCTGCTAGCTGGGTTTAAAGATCCTCTTCCCTTTTCCATTGCTGAGAGAATGATGTCTGGAGGTAAAAATGGGAAAGTCAACCCCAGTCATTCAGAAAAATGCCTTTTAATCAGAAATGTCTGATATTTGTCTTACTTGATGGCACTTGGGGCTCAGTTCTGAGAGGTGCAGGGAGAGCCCAGGTAATTCTGCTATGCAGAAGGGAGAGGAAGAAGGACAGAGGTGCAGAGCTGGGTTTGCTCTTCCTTTGGGAATGCAAAAGTGAAGATGGAAAATGATATTTGTGGGGGAACCTTTTTCTTTCCTGGCTTCCCAGAGCTCTCAGCATTTTGTTTTCCTCAGCTATCTGCTGCCACTGCCAAATGGTTCCTTTGCCTCCACACAGAACCAGCCCTGAGCATTCCCATGTGTGCAAAGGATAATTTTACAAAGCTCGTAGCCTTGACCATTCCTGGTTGATTTCCACTGGGAAATCAAAATTCAGCAGATTGCAAGATTAATTCCCTGCCACGTTTCAAAACAAAACCCCCACACTGTACACTACAGAAAGGCTTAGAAATGCATCTGGGGAATTTTAATATTAGTGTAATTCCACCTGAAATTGCACTCTGTAGCTTTCATTTTTGATTATAAATATTGTACATGAAATTAGTAATCTAACATTAAAAAAGCAATCAAAATGAAACAGAATCATTAATTTATGAGAAGATCTCATAAAGGAAAATGTTAGGCCCATATTTTAAATTTTCCTGTAAGTAGGTTTGAAGGAAGTGTTTCATCAAAATTATTCAGTAGAAGACCATCCAAATTATTCCATAGAAAATGTTATTTTCAGGTGTTTTTATTGTTATTATTCTACCTAAAAAGTCTGCTTACTACCAACAGCTCAGAATTCTAAGTGGGAAAATGAAACCCCTTAGACACTGGAAAACAGGAATGTTTTGGCTAGAGCTAAACATCCTTTGATCAGGAGATGTTGCCACTTCAGAATGACAGGATTTGGAACACAGGTGCTCTTTTGTGAGGTGGTGAGGAGGGTGAGACAGAAAGACACAAATCACATGCTTTTAGTAGTGCCTGTATTTGGGAAGAGCAGGGGTATGACCAAAAGGCCTGTAAGAGATCTGTGGTTATTCCAATTTCTTTATATATTGGAACAAACTGCTGAAATATTGCAGTTCTGCCACATATGCTAAAGAAGGTGTATTTTTGAAATCTCACAAGTCTAAGATGTGAGAAGGTGTGGGAAGGTTTAACCTAGCAGTGTCTCACTGAGGCAGTTTGTATTTCCACTATGTAATTTGTATAGAATAGAGTTTTCTACAAGAAAACAAAGAGATCAGTTTAATGAATCAAACAGTCAAAGCTTTGGCAGCATCTGGAATTTACAATAGTCAATGAAGGAAAGCAAATAAAGCTTTATTTAAGAGATGATTATTCTAACATTTGGCAGAGCTCTCTAAGGATTTTTCCCTTAAATTTTTGCTGCTAAAGATTTCTATACCTCCTCAATCCAAAAGTAATTATCTCTCTGCCTGCCAGACCTTGGAAAACATACTTTCATCTGTTTTATTAATTTATATCTGCCTTTGAGTTTTTCAGCAACACCCTCCCACACACACATTGTCTTCTGGGGAGCTATCCATACTGCCCATTGCATGTAAAGAGAAGTCAGGTAGGAGAGAAAAAGGGAAAAGAAGGAAAAAAAACCCTTTAGTTTCTCTGATTTGGGAGTTAGCTGCATGAACATATGGAGGTGGGCACAGTTCATATCTGTTTTAGGGGGTTTTTGTGGTTGAGGTGTAATCCACATCCAACAATTCACTGCTTCATATGTCTCATGGTAAATTTCCAGTTCTTGAGGAATTTCAGGAAATTTGAGATTTAGGAAGGGAAACGTGGAAAAATGACTTAGGGTGAGATCCTGGCCTCACAAACTCAGCCATATTTTGTTACTTCTACAGGCAAAACCAGAATCTCATCAGTTTTGTCCTGCCATTTTCTCATGTTGTGGCCTCAGCTTCATGCCTTGCCACAGATCACAGCAGCAACAGCAGCCTGTGATCAGAAACTGCCAACATCAATTGAGTTTCAAACAGTTTAGCCAAGAAGTAAAAAAACCAACTCGTTGGGATTCCATGAGAAAACCAAATGATGAACTGCAAAGCACTATGAAATGGGAGGGTGTCTGTTCTGGAGGCAAGGAGGAAACAGCCTGCTGCTCTGTGACGTGTGTCAGTCAAAAACCAGAGCTTGCTCAAGAGATGACACATACTTGGATACCTCTGCCTGCTAATAAAACCCTCTAAATCTATCAGCACCAACAACCTGGCTGCAAAAACACAGAGTCATAATCTTCAAAAAAGAAGGCATGGGGAAAAGTGTAAGACGAGCATGTGTAGGATTGGAGAATAAAAGATGTAACATGGATTTGCAGGGATAGTCAGTAGTATTTGCCTTTTTAGCTTAGCAAAATATTTGTAATGAGTTGTGTAAAATCACCTATTCATTCTTTGCATTACACAGAGTGCTGCCAGCAGGTCCAAGGAGGTGATTCCTTCCTGCTGCTCAGCACTCACAGGACACAAGAGGAGTGCTGGCTCCAGTTCTGGGCTCCCCAAAAGAGATGTGGGCATGAGAGGTGCAAATCCAGCCAAGGGCCACAAACAGGAGTGAGGGATTGGAGCATCTGTCACATGGGGAAAGCTGAGAGAGGCTGGGGGTTCTGGGCTGGGGAAGGTTCTTGGATATCTGCAGCATGGACAGGGAGCAGCAGAAAGCTCTCCTTGGCTTTTAGTTAGTTTTTTCAGCTAGTTCAGGCAGAAAAGTCCCCCAGACTGTGGCTTTTCCTTTCCTTGGAGCTGTTTGAACCTGCTCTGGATAGAAAACCCAGAAAAACACCTGGAGCTCTCACCTGTGGCCCACTGGGATGCAGCATTTCCAGCACAGGAGGGACTGGTAAGAGACAGAGTGAGCTGAGCCACAGCCCCTGAAAAGGACTGTCTGAATTTGCCACCTCTTCAGAACAATGAGAGCTTCCACTGTTTAATATCATTCATTTCTCCATGTTTGTGAACACTTTGTTTGTTAAAAAAATAGGTTTTTTCCACTTTTCTTGAAGGAGATTTATGTCTCCTGAACTGGTGGGGGGAGAGGCTGCTTGAATTTGCTTTCTAGAGGGACCCCTTTGGAGGTTTCCTCCCAAATTTACCCTAAACCAGGACACCAGGCATGAGAGAAGAGGCAATGGAAAGAAATGAAACCACAGCAAACACAATTTGCAACGAAGTAAAAAGCTGATTATGGTAAGGGTGGTCAAACAGGGCAAGAGGTTTCTCAAGAGGATTGTGGAGCTTTCAGTGCTGGAGATGTTAAAATCCAACTGAACAAGTTTCTGCTGTAGAACCAGCTGACCTAGAGGATTCACAACAATCTTTTCCTAACAACACTCAGTGACTTGGTGATTTTGCAGGCTGAGTTTACAACAATTGCTCTTACAGGGAGGAGGCCCAGGCCTCCTGATGTCACAGAGCACACTCTGCTCAGACCACCTTCTGAACTGAGATGACAGGTCCAGGATCTCTCATCACATGTCAGAAGGTGTCTGCTCCTTAACTAGGTGGAGAGGGTATTAAAGGAGCACAAAAGAGAGCTGGATTCAGGAAAGTGGGCAGGAGTTATTTGCAGAGGAACATCACTGACATTTCCTAAAGTTAGCATCACTCTAGGAGACCCAGGAGGCACGTGAACAAATTTAATTTCATTTAATACAGAAAAGATCTGCCACTGATTTTTATTTACAATGGATCAGATTATAATTTTTAAGTTATTTGTTCTTCCATATATCTTTCTAAAGGCTGGCTTCCCTCTTGCCTGCTTCATGTCAAAAGGAGGTTATAAATATCCCAGCTGTTTGGTGCAGAGAGCACAGGTGTGCAGGGGTTTCAGCAGTCATGCAGGACAATTTTTTTGGCCCATAATCTGTGAATTCACTGAATGCTGGCAGCATCATTGAAATGATGGCTGCACATATGTACAAGAGGGCACTCAGAGCAGACATCTGCCATCCTTACAGAGGTACAGCATCAGAGGGAAACAATGGAATGCATCTTAGCACATCCATGCTTCAGAGAAGGAGCTCTTAAGAACCCCATCTAGAGCTCTGGATGTAAAGAGTTTTCTGTGAAAAAAACCCCCTCTTTTTGTCTTCCCTAACATCACAACTTATCCCTAGGAGAGGTGAACAACAAGGGCTGTAACCAAGCAACAATATATAATCTTTAGGACTCCTCTCTTCAAAGCAAAGCAGCCTCATCCCACCCTGCCATCCTTTCTTCACCAGTGCAGGCAGCTCAGAGCACAGCTTGGACACAAACAATCAAAAGCCTTTGGGCTTCATTGTCCCTCCAAAATAAAGGAGACTTATAAATAGATTAAACCTTTTAAATGTGTTTGTAAATCCTCCTTTCATCTGAATATGATGCAATGCTGACAGGCAGACTGCTAGAAAACACAGATTTCTCAGACTGAAAGCACATCAGACAGTCAGAGACAAAACTTCTGGGGCAGAACCATGTAGTATTCCCCTGTACAGTAAACCTAGACCTGCACAATTCATTGAGTTGCTGGCTTATTAGAAAGAAATGAATCTCAAAAATAAAAATTAAAAAAAATAGTAATGAAATAGAAGCAGAAATAGAAATAATAGAAATAGAAATAGAAATAGAAATAGAAATTAGAAATAGAAATAGAAATAGAAATAATAGAAATAGAAATAGAAATAGAAATAGAAATAGAAATAGAAATAGAAATAGAAATAGAAATAGAAATAAAAAATAAAATATGAGATTCTCAAATGATAAATAAATCCTCACACACATAAACAGTGAGTCATGGATTTACAATAATTAACTGATTAAAGCTAGGAGACATAATAGGAAGTCTTTGGAAAAGTCAGGTAAAACATTCAGATAGTTTTTATATTTATTTTCTCATATGTAAAAAGCTTTTATTACTTTGTAAATGATTTTTATTTTTTTAGTGGAAGAAGAGAAGGGAGGAAAGCATCACTTATTATTAATTTTCCTAATACCCAGCTTTATTTATAACCTGCTGACTTCCAAATGGAGGCACTACAGCAACACCTTCCACATTCCCACAACCAAGTAAATTAATGCAGCTAAAAGAAGGTGCATCCATTAGGTAGCTCACATCTTTTCCCCTTCAGCTGCTGAAACACATGAGTTACTTTGACATTCATGCTGTATAATAAAGTGAGAATGGATGTAATTTCCAGCTGGTGATCAATGCAGCCTGCACTACACTTGACTCAACAGTTTGCCATAATAACATTATCAATTCCAGAGTGGCATTTTCCTTCTCCCACCACTTATTTTTAAGCACATCACAAGATATTCAGTGGGCATTTATAACTGAAACATAAAAAGACACCTAAAATGAAGTTGTTAATCTCAGGGTTTCAGTACAGCCCAAATAAATGTTGTTAGGAGAAATTCTAGCATGAATTTCTTTCTTAAATTCCCTCCCAAAGGACAGACACAATTTTAGCTGAAAGAGTAGAATCAATGTGATGAAGGACAGGCCAACAACTTAATTTAACTGAAGATGCACATTTGTTATTGCCAGATATGCAGCTTTAGCAAAGCCACAGCCAACCCACACCTCATCTCAGGTAATCACTTGGAAGCTGTCTCAGGTGAAATATGTCATCACCACCAGAGATGAGATAAAATTACAGCTCATGTGTGCTGGCTTTGCAGTGCAGACTGCATGGCACATAACCTGCTTGTATGGTGTTGCAACCAAATTAAATTTCCTGAAAACTAGGTGGCCAGCAGCTGGTATGTGGCAGGTTCCTGTGATTGGATGGATTCTACCCTGCTACAGCCTCCTTTTCTTTTGCAGTTGCCTTTTGTAGCATTCTGCAGTCAGGATATGACTCATGGTGAGTAACTCAGATCCAGGCAGTAGACACAGAACCTCCACAAGGGCACAAGAATCTGTCTTTCAGGTGCACACAGGAGAGCTGGTGCATAAATACAGCTCTTTGCAGCAAATTTGTTCACAGACAGGTAAGTGTGCTCATTATTTGAAGGTACAGACTGCTTGGAGCAATTTTGCTTTGATGATCTGAAAGTGCCACAATGAAAAGGAAACAATTTCTGAGGCTAGCAGGGGTAACTCCATCTATTCATCAAAAGAAACCATTCCTCTTCCTCAGGTAGATGTGCACCCCTTGAGAATTCAGACAAGAATTCAACAACCTGAGCAGCTCTACCTGGGTGCATGCTGATGTCAAATGGGTGGCCAAGGACTTTGCACACACTGCAATGTGGTTGGGGAGGTGCTGAACACAAAATACCTCCCAGCTCTGTGTAAATAAGTGATCATCCCAATTCTGGCTGTGTGCATGGCACCAGTGTGCAACTCAGCCCTCTGAGATTGTTGATTGTCATGTCAGCATGCTGTCAGAAATAGTCAGAGGAACACCAGTGCTTGGTGAGACTAGAGAGGGTAGAGAGTGTGAGTAACTTTTCACACTCCCTTATGAGGTTGGTTTTGGATGGTAAAATAAAACTTCAATAGAAGGCAAAAAATTTCTGTGGTTCCCCCTGCCTTTCCTGCCTCAGACAGTCTGTGGGAGCTGGCACTGACTCATTCTCTAGGAATTTATAGTTCTTTTGCATGACTAGCATATCAGAAAAGGTCACTAGTGCAATTAATATCCATTAATATCATTGTTCTTACCAAGGGCTCCACAAAATAATTAGCAAACACTATAATAAGAGATCTTTGATCCAAACCATGACTTTTAGCTGTGTATGTGCTCTCAATCTCTGTCTGATAGCTACAGACAGAAGCTTATAAAAGAGATTTCAGATTCTGAAGGTATTGCCTGCTTGAACTCAGTCACCAGTGGATGTGTAAGCTTTGCATTTCAGTTTGCAGGTTTCCCAACCAGAGCCACAGTATCTTTTCTAGAAGCAGGGATGGCAGACAGTGAGTGCAGCCCAGATAAGCTCAGGGGCTGTTCAAGATTGGCCCTGTGTTATTCTTGCTCACAGATCAGCTTGGCAAGCACTCATGGCAGCTCTCAGAAAAGAAATAAGAATCCTAAAGATAGGAACAGGAGGGCCCAAGCATGGGGGGAAAGTACCTGTGGAGAGAGGACTGGGAGAAGGGAATGGCTCTTGGAATGAAATAAAAAATCATCCCCAGCATGTTAATATTCCATACCATCTCTTTTTCTTTGCTTACCAACATGTATCTGTTGGACCAAGTCCAGAGGGATGGATCCCCTCTCCCATGAAAACAAGCTGGTGCAGTTGGGGCTGTTCAGCCTTGAGAGTGCTCTGGGGGCACCTGAGAAGCCTTGCAAAAAAACCGAGATAAGAGCTTCAGTCCCTAACAGGGCACAGGAGAGCTGGAGAGGGACTTCTCACAGGGCATGGGACAAGGGAGAGGGTCACCCTGATTCTTTAACATTTTCTAAGCCTTCTGATGCTGACATTCTTGTAGAGAACTTTCTCACACACTTTCTGTAAATAGCTCATTGGTTTGCATTCTGTCATGGAGGAGGAGAAATTTGATGGGCTGTTGGTTTGTCCAGTGTCACTGGAGAGGTGGCACTGCCACCCTCCAATCCACTGCCACTTTTGGAAATCTATAAATGTTGGAGTCAGAAAATAAACTTCCCTTTTTTCTCTTCACCTTGAGAGCAGCAGTGTGAGCCTGTGTTCTTTTGTGTCCTACAGTGACAGGGGAGTGGCTTCCAACTGAGGGAGGGGAGGTTTAGGTTAGAAGTAAGAAATCCTCCCTGTAAGGGTCATGAGGCCCTGGCACACTTTGCCCATAGAAGCTGTGGATGCCCCATCCCTGGAAGTTTCCAGACCAGGTTGGACCAGAGCAGCCTGGGATGGTGGCCAGGGTCCTTGTCCATGCCAGTGGGGGTTGGAGCTAGATGATCTCTAAGATCTCTTCCACCCCAAACTACTCTCTAACTCCATGATCCATTTTTAAAGTACACAGATAACTAATATGTATAATTTGAAAGCATAGCATATGGTACAGATTTTCTCTAAGGTGTCTAAAAAAGATGTGGCAGTGACATGAAAGTAAAATGACTAAACGTTTGGGGGCTCAAATCACCAGATGCTGCCTGCAGAAGTCAAGACATGTGAATATTCAGAAGCCATGCATGCATTTTGTCACTCTGACACCAGCTCTTATGCTTTTTTTGGATGCTGTTTGAAAAATAACACACTATATTAGGTGACACTTGGTTCTAGTGAGGAAGATGTACAAAAATTGGGGCGTGCCTGTCACTGCCTACACACAGTGCAGAGGGCACCAAGAGCTTCTTGCCCCCTCAGAAGGCTTGCCACAGTGGCTGTTGAATACCTGTCCTCCCCAGATTACCCAGAACTTTTGAATATCACTGGGAAAAAGAGCCAAGAGCAAAAAGAGCAGTGCTAATTCACCCCATCCTGCTACAGCTGGGGTGAGTGGCTCAGTGAGACCTGCAGCTGCATATTGGCTGTGGGGGGAGGCTCAGGCATTTTCCCAGTTGGAAAACACAGATTGCATCTGAAATGAGGAGGGATATCCTCACAGAACTGGCAGGGTGCACCTTTCTGCCCTGGTGTATCAGCCTTGCATTTTCATGCAGAAGTAACAAACACATCCATCTACCCTAGTGCACACTCATGGTGCTCTCAGTTACTGTCTGAATGAAGCCACATGACCACACAGTCATTATTCTCCAAGAAAAATATTAATTAAAGTGATTTTATGGATAGGGTATTGATTCAAGGATCTATTCTTTTTGACCTTGCCAGTGGCTTGTCTTCTATCTTCCTCTCAGCCTCAGCTTTCTCTGTGAAATAGAATAATTATTTTGCCTCTCCAAAAATCTGTACATGAAAAATGGTTTCTAAAACCCAAGCTTTCATTTCAATGAAAACTTATAATAATTAAATTATATGATAATTAAATTATAATTAGTGTCTTTTCTAAACTATTTCAGAGGATATTTTAAATTGTGAACGAATGTCAATGCTTAATTCTTTATTTTAGCCAATATCAGTTCTTGAGTGGATTTCTTTTTTCTTTCCATAGTAAAGAAGATTTCTTGCCTGTATCTGTCAGGTGCACAAAAAAAGTTCTATCATTTTGATTTTCAGGATAATGAAACTAGACAATCATTAACAAACTGAAAAATTTTTGGGGATTGAAAACCCTGGAGTTTTTTTCTGTGTAACAGCTCCCAGATCTCAACTGGGAGCTTCTTCCTGTTCATTAAATAGAAATTAATTACATATATAACAGTTAATTTAATATTCTATATGGGTGTCAGAGAAAGAATACAGTTTTGATTATCTATTTTGTCCACTCTTGAGGTAGATATCACTGATCTTTTCTATGAAATTTTAGCACGAGGATGTTGGGAAGAAAATGTATTTTTAATCCCCTTGAATTCAAATTCAATCTATCTTGACCAATATAATCCAACAGGATTAAAAACAAACAAACAAAAAAACTAACACAGGTGAAAAAAGAGCTGAGGGAATGGAAATGGAATATGAAACCAGGAATGTCCTGAAACAAATTACATGGTCTGAGCTTATTACAAACTTTATATGGCAGAGTTATGGGAAAGCCCCAATTCTGGAAGTGCTTGTTTATGTGTAAAACTTTGAATGTATGGGTAGTTTCATTCCTTTAGGACCCCAGAATCAAAAATGGAGATTGAAATTGAATACCTGTAAGTAAAATCCTGGCTGTCCCCTGAAAGCTCAGTGCATTGCCATTGTGAAACCCAGCATGACAACCAAGAGCAGAGCTTGAAAAAATGGTGATTTCAGTTTTCTTTACCAGAGAAACTACAAAACTGTTACATTTCCTGCCTTGTTAGACAAGGTAAGAGATAACTGAGCTTTAAACACACCTTGGAACTGTTTGAAGAACTCTTTTTAAAAAGGAGATGTATTTTCACATCCATCCAGCAGAGATGGAAAATGAAAATCATCCAGGACATGTATTTTGACTGATGTGGAATGAATGCTGTGCTGCTCAAAAATGCAACAAATCCTGCAAGACAATCAAATGCTGATTCATAAATCCTCACTCTGAATCTCACCAGGTGAGATCAAGGCAGATCATGGCTGATTGTTCATCAATGGGCTGGCTTAATCAAGAGCCACTTTATGATTCATAGAAAGGAAACATATTTATAGTAGCATAATTTTCATCTACTCCTTCACTCCTCCAGAAATGGGATAGATGCTCATTATTCTGTTAGTTCTTCATTTTTGAAGAAGATGGTCATCTGAGGGGGAAAAAAAAATTCTTCAATGAGCACTTCTATACCAGTAATAGCAGATTCTTCCAGGCTGTATATCAAATTTAGTAATGTGCACAATGAGAATAATTTACAAACAATAAATTAAACAGCTCTTGTGGGTGGGATCTGTATGGTGGTGACTGCTAGCAGGAGATGGTTCACAGGAATTGAAATCAATTCAGAAAAGATACATTTAAAAATCAACAAGGCTAAGATAACAATAATTTAAACAGATGTACAGAACAAAAATACCAAGTGCTGCAATGATTGCCTTAAATGCTCTTTCTAAGGGCAAAATCTGCTGTCCTGCTAATGATAGTCAGTTGAAAAAAACTAAAGGAACAATATAAAACCAAAATAGACAGTGAAAATCCATTCAGGAACTTTTCATGGAATACAGAGGAGCACTGCTGGAGTACTGTGATGATATATTGTTAATTACTCAAGCTTAGGATCTGGATCACCCAGAAACAATCCAACATCAAAAGTGAAGAAATGCAGCAGTGGTCTGCAGTTTGTATTTCTCTCCCAAATTGCACCAAGCTCTCTCATTTCAATAACAAACAAACAAAAAAAAGCCCCCAAAAATCCCCCACCAACCCAAAATGTGTTTTGCTGAAGTACAAAGAAATAACAGAGTTCTGAAAGTTCTTGTAGTTGTTTGATAAAAAATGGAAACGTTTTCCCTTCTCCTATTAGACACATCCCAACAGAGAAGCTGCTCACTCAAAATGTCATGGGCATGGTGCCCTCAGGGGCTTTGTGAGGAACAACTGGGGGTGCTCAGCCTGGAGAAAAGGAGACTCAGAGGTGATTTTATCACTCTGCACAGCTCCTGAAAGGTGGTTTGTGGTGTAACATTTTAGTGAAATGGGATGCTCTGTCTCACCCCTCGAAAATGTACGGTTTGTGAGGAAGCCCTGAGGGAGCTGGGGGTGCTCAGCCTGGAGAAAAGGAGACTCAGGGGTGCCCTCATCTCTCTGCAGCTCCTGAAAGGTGCCTGTGCTCAGCTGGGGATGGGCTTTTTCTCAGGCAGCACTGACAGAACCAGAGCACACAGCCTCCAGCTGCACCAAGGGAAATCCAGGTTGGATATTGGGAAAAAGTTTTATACACAAAGGGTGATAAAGTTCTGGAATGTTCTGCCCAGGGAGGTGGTGGAGTCCCCATCCCTGGGTGTGTTTAACAAAGCCTGGATGTGGCACTGGGGGCCAGGGTTTAGCTGAGGGGTTGGGGCTGGGCTGGACTCGATGATCTTGGGGGTCTCTTCCAACCCGGTCATTCTGTGAATTTCTGTGTGAACTTTAAAATGTGAAGGAATGTACAATTTTCCCTTCTTGCATCAACATTCCCAGCTTTGGATTGTGGAGAACACGAGCACAGCAGCAACAACATGTCTGGAAAGCACGGAGCTGGGGGAATGGTGGCAGAGGCACTGCCCAGAGCAGTCACACAGGGCAGGAAGAGATGCTGTGCTGGGAGAGGCACAGAGGCAGCACAGAGAGCAGAGACCTGCTGTGCTCATGGCATTCTGGTTTTTGGGTCACCTGCCAGGAGTCTGAATAACCTCTAAGGCCAACACCATTGAAACATTTCTTGGAAAGGGTTCCTGTGGTTTGCTGCAGCGAGCCAAGTTTAGACTGTGCTGCATTTGTGAGCACATGTGTTGTAGTAATCTTCCAGGGTAATGCACTGGCAGCAGTGGGAGACATTTTATTTTTACAATGGCTTGTGCAGCAGAAGCATACTCATCTGCACTAAAATGCACTTCATGGTTATTCACATTAGAGGCAAATTTTCAAAGAGCTGCTAAGGTTTTTGGCCAGGTGCACCACTGCTTTTATGGAGAACTGCATGTGTTTGTTTGAGAAACAAATACATGCTTTTTTCCTCTGAACAGTCAGGAATGCATGATTTTTTTCCCCCCCTAGATATAGTATGACAGACAGTTTGAAAGCTGTCCTGGGAGAGCTTGGATTCTCTGGAACAGCTGAGGAAAGCTCAGTGCCACCTGAGGATCATCTCCTGTGCTGGGCTGCAGAGGGCTTTGGCATCACTGAAGCAGTGCAAAAGCAGAAGGCTCCAGTTGTCATGGCCAAATGTATGTTTCAGACTGACATGATATCCTTTCCCCTTTGCTGTGCTCAAGTATGCTCTCTCTCCTAAGAAAAAAGGTCAGCTTTTTGTTTCAGGGCATTTTCATTGATAATTTGGGTGCCTCAGAAGAGGTCTAAGCTCCTATTAAAATGTCCTTTTCCAAGCTGGACAGCCCACCACCACCAAAGCAGGAGCATTTATTCCATGTGTGCTCTGGGGTGCTGCCATTGGCTCCAGAAAACCTGTCAGCTCCAAAATCCCCTCGGCTCACAGAGGGAGAGAAGGAGCAGAAGGAGCAGAGCAGGGACAGCAGCAGACACCACAAGCTCAGAGCCATCACTGTGCTTGCCCAGCACCCACAGATTTCCCTGATTGTGAGCGTGTTTTGTGCAAAAGGAATTTAAAATCTTGTGACTGGTCCCATAAAAAGGGGTTAGAAAATATTTTTTATTTATAACAATTATAAAAGCAATAGAAGCATCATGAATGGTATTCATTCAGTCTATAATTAAATGCATACTCTGCAATTTGGAATTAAAATTTGCCTTCTTAAAGATGTAGAAGTCTGCTTTAGATATCAAATTTCTGGGTAGAAGATGTTTGAAATATACCTTTATACTTTTTAGAAAACAAAAGTGCTCATTCTGTAAAACATTAAGACAACAGTTGTGTTTGCAGAAAAAGGGAGGTGCTCACTCTGCATTGTCCAAGGTGCTAATTGAATGTGTTAATTACTGTTAACACGGATAATGATGCTGCTCTAGGCAATTCTCACCCAGCATTTGGAGGAAAAATTCAGTTTTAATCGTAATTAACTAAAGAATTATGTAAAACTGCTCTACAGCAACTGCATACTTCACCCAGTACACATGATGGTGCTGGTGTGAAAAACAGATTAGGATATGTGTAAGAGTCTACTAGGCTTAGGAAATTGTTTTTATTACCAAAACCTAATAGAGCAGCAGATGGTGAGCTGGTTCTAAAGAAGCTGCAGAATATTCAGTACCCTTTTTTCCAGCTTTGCCTTTTGATATGAATCAAGACTTTATCCTGGAAGAAGAGGCTGGAACAAAATCTATTTTCTCAACTAGTCTTTGGATTAATGGAAGGATGGAATAAATAAATTATATTATATTTCATCCCAGAAAATATGCCAACCTGAGGAGGTTCTGAACACTCTCTAAAGGCAGAATAACTGTTTTTCTTCTCCAAAAGGGAAGGGAAGAAACAAATGCTACTGGGGCAGTCATCTGCAAAGGCCACAGGTTCAATACTGAAAGAAAAAAAGTAGTTGAACCTAGCAATCCATTAACCATTCCAAAGACTTTTTTGTCTGTGGTGATCCCTGGATTAAATCCATCTAACTTAGCCCAAAGCAAGGCAGACAGATGAGGCAGTTCAACATTTTTGAAGTCTGAATTTGTAATGCAATCACACAGTGCTAACATTTGACTATTTTCACCCACCCTGTGAAACCCTCATCAATACAACTGTGCTGCCATACCATGCAAAGCAACCAGATGCATTCCTCTGAAAGATCAGGCCCTTTGTTCCTATGTTCTTGGCAGGTTTTAAATGAACACTAAATGATTAAGAACTAAAAATAAGGCAAAAGGGCATTGCAAGCTTATCATGGTGCTGAGGATTATAATGGATCTTGACAAACCTTCTGCTATTATCTATTTAGGACTCCAAAACAAAAGGTATTACCTTCCTATAGCTTCAGAACACAAATTCTCTGCTGTTGTAAAGCAGGTTTGCAGCTGGAAATCTAGATGATAGGGCTGAACATATCAATGGCTGGCAATTCCATACAGCTGGACTACTGGGAAAAAAATTAGTTGATATAATCATATTACAAAAAAAATAATAATTGCCATAAAGGAATATTGCAGATTCCAAAAGGCCATATAAATCTGTACTTAAGGAAAAAAAGACACCACCTTTCTCAAGCAGCAGGAGCTGGCTGGTGCTAGATGTGATCTGTGTAGTCTTGAGAAGGCAGCAGCAGTACAGAAATAACCACCACAATCTGGGGAAAATCACTCTTCCTCCTCTCAGAACAACATTTCTTTTCTGGGTTCTTAGAGCAGAAAGCTGTCAGCTGCTGCAGCCAGTACCCAGCCTCTATACATCTCTCTCCTTTCAATCCATCACACAAAATGAACAATATAGTTCATTACATAACATAATAAAATATAATTATATACAATATTATAGAATTTCATGATTACAATATAAATATTATTGTAGAAAATATTACAGAATAATAAAACTTGCACCATGTCATACTTATTTCTGAGCATGAACTGCTACATTCTCACCAAACTTACTCAAATTCAGGCAGGAACCTTTATGGTTTATAGTCTCTGGTTGTGGAATGATGGTAAAACTCTTTCAGCTGAAATTTTGAAGATGGTTAGAAAAGTGACTGGTAGAGTTAATGCCTTAAAGGAATACTGAAAGTATTTAAAGCACTACATTATTCTGAGATAAATGTCAGAATCTGGTGCCATAAGAGACCCACAGACACAGTCTTCACTAGGTATTATTTCAAGGCAAACATTTTTGTGTCCCTGAAATGCTTTTTTGGTTTCTTTTTTTTGTACTTTTTATATATAACCCTTTTGGATTTAACTGGATTGCTGTCTCCATCATTTCTACACAGCATTTCATCATTTGTTAATTCTAAATCTGTTTCTGTGTTGTCTTCTCTCAGTCCCAATTGCTCATTCATACTGCCAGTGCTTTCCCCAGGCCAGTGGCAGTGTCCCATCCCTTCCCTGTGACATCTGCTCCCATGCCCCACTGCCATGGTTTGACATTGGTGCCATGGTAGTGCTCTCATGAAAATATATTTTCTTTGCTGGGAGATGTGACTAGAAATAGAGCAAAGCATGCTTTAGTTTGGGAATAAAGGAAAAACATTTATTAACCTACAGCTCTATGTACAAAGGAACACACACACAATTTAGAATGGAAATGACAAGTGGAATGAAGGTACCCACATCCTCAGCAGCTACACTTAGTGCCAGTGTTCAAATCTCAGCACTAATTTGTTTAACCACAAACTTCTAAAAACTCACTTGTTTATCAGCCTAGAACACCTGTGACACTGTTCACAGGGGTCCCAGGATGAGGGAAGAGATGAGAAAGGTGACTCCATGTTCAGAAGGCTTGGTTTGTTATTTTATGATATATATTATATTAAAACTATACTAAAAGAATAGAAGAAAGGATTTCATCAGAAGGCTGGCTAAGAATAGAAAAGGAATGAATAACAAAGGTTTGTCTCTGACAGAGACAGTCTGGACAGCTGGAATGGGATTGGCCATTAATTAGAAACAACCAGATGAGACCAATCCCAGATCCACCTGGTGCATCCCACAGCAGCAGAGAATCATTGTTTGCATTTTGTTCCTGAGGCCTCTCAGCTTCTCAGGAGGAAAAATCCTAAGGAAAGGATTTTTCATAAAACATGTCAGTGACAAACACCCACCTACACCCAGCAACAGAAGCTGCTGCATCTTTCTCCACCTCCATCCCTGGCACTGCATGCCAGAGGGGTCTGAGCTCTCTGCTCTGTGCCTGCAGCAGAGGAACAGAGTCTGTGTGCCTGCAGGAATCCATGATGGGTGAGACAAAGAGGGGAAGATACCTTTCAGTTGCAAAGGTATTGCTGAGTACTTCAAAACAAAGAAGGGCTTTGGAGTGGGCTGGCCAGGATATTGAATATTGAAATATTGTTGAATATTGAAATTGTCTAAGACACAAAATTACCAGAATTTATCTGAGTGCGTGACGATTAGAAAAAATATTTTCTTTTGCTTTTTTGTTACTTAGAGAGATTTTTTTTTTGTGTGTGTCTCCAAGGAGATATGATGTGTAAAAAACCCCCATCTCTTTGCTAAGATAATGTATTTTTTTCTCATGCTATTTCACAATAGCTAGAGTGGTTTGATTTAAACTTCCAAATACAGTCTGCACCCAAACAGTGACTCAGACAGCCCATAGTTATGACATTCCTGCAATAACAAAGGAATTGGATGTAAATAAATAATATGGAGACTGCAAACACAGCTTCAGTCTGAACGCTCTCGTCATATTTCATACCCTCATTTTAATGCAATGCTAAGCAAAGCGTGGAAATGTTTACCTTTGTCTGATCTCTAATTCCCTAAATTTATGTGGAATCATGCACAGATGCTCTGGAAAGCAGCATGGAAAAGCCTGGCATTTTAATTGATCCCAGAGCCTCTTTTCCTCCCAGCCCCTGCTGCTCCCAGGTCTGCTGCTTGCTCCAGAGCTCTGCCTGCTCAAGGCAAGCAGCCAGGCAAGGTGCAGGAGCCCAGGCAAGGAAGTCACCAATCAATTTTTTAATTTCCCTCTGTAAACAGCAGCAAATCAGGACGGGTTTTGAAATCTCATCAGTGGAAAGTGAGACTCACTGTGCACATTTTAACACGTGTAGTAACTGCAGGCAGGGCCTTGCAGACAGAAGTGATAAGCCATGGTGTTTGTTTCACAAAGCTTTTTTTCAAAAGACAACCTGAATATGTCATTTAAGGCTCTGAATGCTTTTTGGATGGTGGGGGTGAAAATTTTCCTCCTTTGTCACTATTATCCTCTTAATTTTAATGTTTTCTTGCAGTTGGTTAATTATGTTGTAAGTAACACATTTTTTTATGCTTGAAAGGCTAAATATTGGCAGGATGACACGGAGAACAAGGTCCTGATTTTAGGAAGATTTATTACAAAAGGGAGAATTTCATATTTGTCCTTAAAGATTTTCAATTTATATATTATTTATATTTCCCAATCAGTGCTGTCATGGCACGTGAGTAAAAGTGAGTGCCAATTTACCACTGCCACATTTGCAAGTCAGGGAGTTGCATGATCCCCCTGCACCTTCTGCACAACAGGTTGGTTTGTGATTATTTCCAGGTTTTTAAGAGGTTGCTTTGCAGGTTTGCCCTTCTGTGGCAATTATCAACAAGTGATTTTTTTCAAGATATTCCATGCTCCCTGCTGTGTCACCTTAGTAACTGCCATGGACACGAGCAGATCAATGGTAATTTGAAAACACTAACTCCTTGCTAATTTCAATAAAAACATGCATTCTGTGTGCCAGAACATCTCTAATATTGTTATCTCTAATATCTTATCTCTAATAACATGTCACTTCTGCCCCTGAGGTCCCTGCTGCCTTAATGCAGCTCAAAGCTGGGTCCAGGTGATGAAGATTCTTACATATGCTACATAAAAACTCTGAATTTATCATAATACAAGGATTTGTTTCAGTGATATGCATGGGATTTGAAAACTGATCCATAAAAAAATAAAAATAATTATTATATATACATATACAGTAACTTTGCAGGGGAAAAAAAAGGCTTTTAAACTTTTAATTGCAAAATATAAATTTTGTACTTTTCATATATAACCCTTTTGGATTTAACTGGATTGCTGTCTCCATCATTTCTACACAGCATTTCATCATGTGTTAATTCTAAATCTGTTTCTGTGTTGTCTTCTCTCAGTCCCAATTGCTCATTCATACTGCCAGTGCTTTCCCCAGGCCAGTGGCAGTGTCCCATCCCTTCCCTGTGACATCTGCTAATATTTCTAATATTTCTAATTTCTAATATATCTGCTATAATTATTATATATACATATACAGTAACTTTGCAGGGAAAAAAAAGGCTTTTAAACTTTTAATTGCAAAATATAAATGTGCTTCACTGGTTCCTAAAAAACACTGTTTTGGCTCAGTGAAAGGATTAAAGATGGATATTAAAGATTTCAAAGATCAATTTATTTTTTCAATAGTCTTGAAAAGAGAGAGAAATCCTGGACATACTCAGGCACATACAAGCTTTGCCCCTGAGTTAAAATCAATACTTTCAGAAAACTTCTCGTGCTAGGAAAAAGAAATAATATCATTAAGCATTACCTACAGGCAGCAAAATGCTTTTGTTGACATTATTTAGCTCTGATTCCCCCTACAAAGACACTAATTTGCTGATGAGGGTCAATGAACCTTTATTTATCAGGCACAATATAAAAAGAGTTCTTCTATAACCATTTTCCTGCCCTGCTGCCTCAGCCATTGCTGGGAGAGAATGGGAACAGGCAGGAAAGGCCCCTGAAAGGATCCTTCATTCTCCACAGGCTCTGCTGTCCTTGAATTCTTTGTTCCAGGCTCCATTCAGATTGACAACCTGGAGATAAAATGCAGTAATTTTTGCTTGTAGATGAAAATCCAATAGGGAAAAATAGACTTCCTTGTCTATTGTTCAGGAGACCTGTGACTTCTTGAGTCCTCAATCACTATCAACTCCAACTAATTTTCAATTCCTAATCTGATGAGAACTGTGTCTCAAGGACATCAGAAAAAATATTTGTTCTTTGTCAAATAGATTTGCAGAAAAATAGAGGCTGTTTATTAAAAATAAAATATAAACTGCATTAAATATTCTTTTGAATAAAAGAAGTTTCCACACTGGCATTTTTTTGCTTGAAAGTACTTCTTTAAAATAAAAGAAAGAGGAGATAAAAATATCTTTTAGTCAGAGACCATGCAGATGTCACAGTTCAAGCATTTATTTTATTATCTGTCAAATAGCACCAAAAACTCTGATAACTTTCATCAGTTCTAAAACTTGCAGTCCGAAAACTGGTAAGGATCTTAAGACAAACATTTAATTTTAAAAGATTGGGTTTTTTTACAAATTCATTGCATTAGTCTGGGGTGTTGTAATGAGGGGTAAAACCCAAAATAATTTGCTTAAAAATTAAAACATCTGCAGCAGTTTGAGGCCCTGCATTTTAGAGCTGTTCTCTTTCCTCTTACAGGTCGAGCCATTAAATATTTCTTCTCTCTCAGAACTTTTCACACCAGTTTCCCAAATGGATTTTCCACCTGTCTGCCTTTTTGTCCCTACTCAAACATCAATTTTCCTCCCATTTCATTGTGTGCAGCTAGAGAAGTGAAATAATTGCAGATGTTCCCCTTTTTTTTTTCATTGTGGCAAATAGGAGGACTCTTTTCATGCTGACAACATACTCACAAAAAGCTGGACTTTACTTGTTTTAGCAGACATTTGCTTTTTAAAACTCTCAGAGGGCCTGACCATATGTTCAGCTCACATTTATACAGCCTGATTAATTTAACCCATTACTGTCTCATAACTGGCTGGAGAATGTGCAATTCCTGAGTGTACCAGGCCTGTAAATGTAATTCTATAAACCACAAGTAAATTTGCAGTGTTAGAACACTCCATCTAGGTTTTTCAGCTTCAAATACATTTACATTATAGGAGTCACAGAAACAAAGAAGAAATCCATTTCAATAACTTTGCAAGCACTGGAAGTCTTTTGCAGCTTGGATTGTGGAAAAAGGACTCTCACAGTATTTTTATAGATAAATTATGCTTTTCTCACGATGATACATCTGATGAATATTTGCAGATGTTCAAACCAGCAGCATTCCCTGTGTCACCACATTTACAGCAAACAAAAAAAGTGAGGTTATGTTGAGGAAGGCAGAACTAACACTATGTGGGACCAGTTCTATCATACCAAGGCTGAGATTTCCCAAAATGTATAGTCCTGGCCTTTGTTTCTTTCTATATCCTCAGTGGAAAGAGAATAAGCTGACACCAAACACTTGAAAAATCCCATCTTTCTGGCAGTTTACTTATTCATGAGAATATGGCTTTCTCATGTGAAACTGAAAATTGAGATTACTTTTTACTGGTTTAAGTAACACCTGCAAATAGTGCAGGTTTCACAAGAACCACAAGAACAGAAGAGAGGACAAGCAGGTGAAAGAGAGAAGGTAGCATCTCTGACAAGTTCCTCAGATGGTATGGGACATGACTTAAACAATCCTAGTCCTGATAAAAAGTATACTGAAGCCAGTTAAAAATCTTGCTTTCAGGATTAAACTCAGATATAGAGGGATAGGATGGAATAATTTATTTTTACAGATATTTTAAATTAAAATATACTTCTAATTGCTTTCCTCAGCTGAAAAGGACAGTTGGAATATGCTGGTGTACCTCATTTTGGACAATGGCTTTGCAGGCTCTTTTGTTAGATATTTCTTCTATAAGCAAATGAGACAACATGAACTGAACCATATTTTTAACCTCCTCAATATCTCTCATATAAGTGAAAAGCAGAAATTCTATTTCATAGGAACGTCTTCTTGCAGAACTTCATCTAAAACTCTTATTTTCAGGGCTAAGGTTTTGTTTTCTCACTTATGCCAGCCACTAGGTAACAAACCTTAGGTCCACACTCAGGTTACATTTCTCTGTTTCTCACACATTTTTTATGCACTGACTCAATCCTCAGAGCAGTCATGCCAGCAGGAAAGCCTGCTATCTTTCCAACTTATTTTCTCAGTGACAGTAGAGAGGCATGACAGGGATCAGGTCCCAGCCACTCACATATCCAAGTCAAAATGTTTTCATTCACAAGACTCTCTGGGGTTTTTTGTTTCTAGCCACAGGAGAAATTAGATGAGAGATGTCATTTAAACAGCATTTACACCACCTGGTTTTGGAGAATTGATCCATTCCACTCCCATAAATGAGTACACACACTCCATTTGGAAATGAATCAACTCAGAAGTTCTCATTTCCTCACTGGTACCATACAGGGTGATGCAAGATGTGGTTCCAACCTATGACAGCTGCATACAACTTCCAAAAATTTGGTAGCAGGAGTATTAATTACCCCAGATTTTTCCTGGGGCACTTTGCTCTCAGCCACAGACTGGAATCATTGCACACTGGGTGTCCAGCAGAAGGAAAAGCATGGGAGGACACAGTGAAAGAAATTATTTAGAGGGGAATTTTGCCCACACAACATTTCTGTAAGAATCTCTTGATATGTGAAAATTATGGAATATAGATGCTGCCTCTTGGTCAAGACAGCTAAGAGGAACAGTGATTTTTTTTTTTCAGAATTCCTTCAGAATCCAAAATTATTCCAGCTGTTCTCATTATCACTTGTATTCTACAGGAAAAACTTCTACCCTTGCTGGTCATTCAGGTCACTGGGATTATTCTTAAATCCCATAAGAGGCAGCAGAATGGCACTTCACAGTAAGAGCCACAACCTTCTTCTACTGAGTTGTGTACCATGGTGTCCCAGAGTACTTCAACCTTACTGGATACCCCAAATGCAAGACAAGTGATTCAATACTGCTCTGCATCTCGCTTTCTAAATGCAGATCTTGGCTGAAATTCAGTTCTGCAAGTGCATGCATGAAAAAACTGCATGTGAATCTTGCTAGCTGCAGCTTCGAATATTGCTTAGAAAATGGAAATTTTAAGCCCTAATTCTATCTCCTCCCACTGACTTCAGCAAAGCAGGATCAGGGAAAAAAGTTACAAATTAAATTTGATTAGTCAATCTCAATCTGAATTCCTACTCTCATTACTACTAATCTCTAGTTTACTTTGTGGCTTTTAAATCAGATTATTTTTGCCAAGCCAGTCAGGAAATGCTTTTGGAATCACGTTTCACTGTCATCCAAAAGGGTGGAGGTGACTCCCCTGCCTGGAGCAAAACCCTGATAAATAAATTTGCTAATAAAGCATTTCCATGAGATTAGACTACAAATGAGCATCAGGGTCTATGAATCCACCACTAAGAGTAAAAAAATAGGTTAAAGCTTCTACAAAAAGTCACTAATTTGGAAAACAAAAATACAGGAATGTTTCATGCCACAGTACCAGAAAAACTTTGTACACTTTAGAGGGGAATTTTGCCCACTGATAAAACAATGAAATGGGTACAAGTGACAGGAATCTGCTTTTAGAGTCAGTAGTTTCTATAGGAATGAAGATCAGGAAGTCTCTATTAATTCATCAGAGTTTTTTTTTTTTTTCCTAGATAACACCTTATAATATTTATAATCTACCTGCTGAGTATATAAAATCATTGATGAAGAAGTGGGGACAGGCATGAAGAAATTCCACAAAGTTCAGTGAGTCAAGTCTTAAAGAGAGGAGCCTCAAATCCAACTGGAACATACAAAGGCTGCTCCAAAGAGTTCATCACCACCACACCAGCATAATTTCTAACTCTTCTAAAGCAAAAGCAGAGCAACCAGTAGTTTGTAACAACTTAGAAAAAAGAACTATTAGAAGAATATGTGTCTTTAATTTTTCCACTTGGAAACCTAGTTTACAACATGGATTGGTATTTGCAGAAGTAGGGTTCACCCTAACCAGGTAGTGGTTTTGTTCTAAGATTGATAAAGTAGAATGAGAAAATGTGGAAATGACATCATGTCTCATTTGTGTCAAATGTGAATGAGAAATGTGGACTATGACATCAATTTTGGTGGTGGTGGTGGTGGTAGCAGGAGTGTTTTAATTTGTTCATTTGTTTTTACAATTTCTAGAGACAATTTTGCATTCATTTGAAGTAGATACTGTGGGGTATTTTCAGGGTCCCCCGTCGTGGGGAGGAATGATGAATCTGACTCCATGTTCTCAGAAGGCTAACTTATTATTTTATGATATGATATGATATGATATGATATTATATTAAAGAATACTATACTAAAACTATACTAAAGAATAGAGAAAGGAGGCTCAACAAGATACCAATGAAAACTTGTGACTGACTCCAGAGTGCCCCAACACAAGCACTGATTGCTCATTAAGTAAAAACAATTCACATGTTGGATAAACCATCTCCAACCACATTCCAAAGCAGCAAAACACAGGAAAAGCAAATGAGATAATTATTGTTTTCATTTTTCTCTGAGGTTTCTCAGCTTCCCAGGAGAGAAATCCTGGGCAAGGAGGATTTTTCAGAAAATATGATGGTGACAATGCTGGATATCTTGGCAATTGATCCTCATGGACACCTAAAATGAGCACCACTGCAACTAACAGTGTGAGTGGAAAGACTGAGCACTGGAACAAGCTGGCTGCAGTGGTCATGGAGTCTCCCACCTTGGAGATATCCAGATGCCATCTGGACAAAATCCTGGACAGTTTGCTCTAGATGACCCCACTTGAGGAGTGGGAGTGGACCTTGCTGTTAGCATTCAGGAACACACCATCACAGACTGATTATGTGCAGGGGCTTTTATTGAAGAGCTCTGGGTGTCAGGGGTACAGACCCAAATCTGACTCTGCCATGGTTTCTAGCTGAACATGTTTTACATTCTGTCATTACACAACTTACATATTAATTATTAAACTTACATCGGTCTATTGTATGCATTGATTTCATCCAAGCATGGATTCCTTGTGATCCCCCTCAAACTCCTAATGTTTGTCATGATTCTTCTTATGATTAAACAATAATTACGTCTGATTTTAAAGTGTTGGATCCCAGGAAGTTCCTCTGGCTGCCCTGGAGGACTCGAGACCCTGACAGGGGGCTCAGAGACCTTGGCACAGAGCCCAAGACACCTGTGCCTTTGATTTTGACCCATGGAGCAAATTACCACCTTTATGTGAAGAATTACAGGTCAAGAGAGTTTAAGTAGAATAATAGTTAGTTTGTCACAGGGTGAGAAATAGATTTTTGAGGTTTTGGAATGGGGGCTCGGGGTCCCAGGATGGAGGAATCTGGGTGTGCCCTGTCCTTCTTCTTTCTTCTTCTTGGCCTCCATCTTCTGGGTGATGTTGGCACTTTTGGGTTGGTTTAGAGTAGAAGCTCACTGTCTAACACAGGTGACAGGTATTGGGAAGTTATGGGAAATAAAGTACACGTGGTTTTTAGTATAAAAAGATAACACCACCCTGGGGGAGGCAGAGTGCCTCTGTCTGACCTGCTGAATGGATCTCGGCAGGCCAGAGAAAGAATTTTATGGATAAGAAACAATAAACAACCTTGAGACCGAGAACTGAAGAGCTCTGACTCCTTCTTCGACTGCTGGGCTGGGAAAAGAGACTTTCTAACCCATCTTGGGGTCACTGTGAGCAGCAGAGACTCTGAGAATTAAGCAATCATCACATCCAACAACCATAGCATTTATCATCTACTGATTACACAGGTGCAGTTTCCCATGATCCAGCAAACACAAGGCCTAACATTTCCCAGGGCCTGCCTTTAACATTTTCCCAGGGCCTACTAAGCCCAACTTTCTTTCTTAACTCCCCGAATTTTCTATGATTTTAAAATCTTTTACAACCTCCAGAGGTCCCTTAGCAACTGAACTGTGCTGTGGTGCCACTGCAGCTGGACACTGGGGACAGCCACAGTGCTATTGCCTCCAAAATAAAAATAATGTCATAAAAATTAACTCTTTCTCAAGCAGCATCAATAATGCAACGTTCCCAGGACAGAGCACGTTTGTTCTTCACATTAAAAATGTATTTTGCTCACCCTCACTGTGAGCTCCTTTTCCAGCCAGTGGCAGGACTTTGCTGGAAGCTCTGAATCCTCAGCTGATCTTCTGCATTATGCATGAGCAGAGCTTGCAAACAAAAAACTGTGTAAAACAAGTTATGACTTTTTAAATTAAGATGAAATTTGAATTTCTGATACTGTTACATACTTCATGGAATCAAGACCCTTGGTATAGGGTTAGTAGGTCTATGTTTTAATCTTTTTCTCTTTGCTGTTTCTTCTGACAGTCAGCAATGAGATATTGTGATTTTTGCTGAAGAGAAATTCACTCTTTTAGATTAGTGAAAATTGGATCTGAAATACAAGTGTGAAATAGAATGAAAATATTATTTGTATTACAATATAATCACCTTTAATAATCGTGGAGCCATGGCTGCAATCCTGACATTTCCCACTGCCTAGAAAAAACTTCAGATAATATTACAAGCAAAATTTAAATGTTCCATACTTCCATAACTGCATCATTTCTCTTTCTATGTCTCCCCCAACACCTCTTCATCTTCTGCAAGTCAGTCAACATATAAAGCTAAATTCTGATCATAAGGTCACATTCAGGTCTTATTCTGCAAAAAACAGACAACAACAGGCTCTGCTGGCACAGACTGATTTGGTGCACACATTAATGCAGACTTTTGGAGGAATACAAATTGTCACAAAATGTCCTCAAAAAACCAGTGTTTCTGCATGTCCATGAGGTTGTCAAACCATGGCATCATTAACATTGTGTAGTGTCCAATAATTCTGTTCTCCCCATGGACAACAACTGTGCAGAAATAATTACTTGGCAATCACATGCACTTCATCACTTCCAAATTAGATTTTAGTGATCCACTGCTTTATTTCCAGAGTAATCTAATTACTACAATGGAGTTGCCTTCACCTTTTTTTTTTTCTTCTTTCATTTGATATTTATTGCCACAGATGCAGTGTGAGTTAAACACAGCCAGGAAAAATATGATTTGGGGAGAAGCAGTTGGATAATTTGCTTTAAAACATAAATGAAAACGATCCTTTAAATCTCTAGTCCAATGTAAACACATGCAGTAAATCAGTGGTATAAAAAAATAAAAGAACCAAAGAGTGTATCCTTCTGATCACACAGAAATATTACTTTCATTTTTAACAGTGCTATTAAAATGGAATTCTGAAAAAACCATTTCATTTAGTCACCTTGGAAAGCTGTGAGTGTCTAAAGAAAGGCAATGAAACCGGTGAAAGGTCTGAAGCCCAAGTGTGATGAGGAGCAGCTAAGGGAGCTGGGGTGCCCTGCCTGGAGAAAAGGAGGCTTGGGGGGACCTTCTGTGCCCACAAATCCCTGAAGGGAGATGGAACCAAGGTGGAAGCTGGCCTCTTCTCCCAGGCAGCAAATACATGGGAAGAAATGGCCTCAGGTTGCACCAGATTGAATATTAGGAAGAATTTTTTCACCCAAAGGGCTGTCAAACATTGAAACAGGTTGCCCAGGGCAGTGGTGGAATCCCTGGAGCTATTTAAAAGGTTGGCCTTAAGGACATGGCTCAGCAGTGGACTTGGCAGCTCCCAGTTAAATGTTGGGCTTGATGAGTTCCAAGTTCTTTTCCAGCTGAAACGATTCTCTGCTTTGCTTCCGTGATGCCACCAGAAGAACAGTCAAAACTGGTTTTCCCTTCTAATAAATAACTGGCATGTGAGAATTTGAGCTTTTTCTGAGCTCTGGATGGTTCTGGATGAGGCAATTTGCCCACATTCACCAGGCTGTGACTTTTCATTGCAGTATTTCATCAAGTACTTAAATGTAAGAACACAAGACCCTGGCTATTGAGTGAGACCTAAGGAGATACTTCCACAAAAATTGTAGTCAAGGGATTAGCTAAAGCAAATGTATTTGTCTTTATTTTTTATGTTTTGGCATATTTTGTTCTTTATTTTCTGGGCTGAGGACTTGGTTGAATCAAACCAATTGAAATTAATACCAAGTCTTGCAGATAGACCCTCATGACTTGTACAACAAGCTGGTGATTAGTATTGTGTTTTTTGTTCCTCTTTTTGTGGGCTTTAAGAGAGATATTTATTTTCTCAATAGCAAGGCTTGGTATTCTAATATCCAATAGGATCATCTATTGGATGTGTGTGCAACCACCACCATTTATATTGGACCTTTATCTATTTAGGTAACTTGATTTTACTAAAGTCTCAGTAGGCCTTTTCCAGATGAGTTAGGTCCTGTAATGCTAAAATGAGCATTTTTAGCACAGGATTGATCAGCATTTACAGAGCTGGGACTTTCAGGAAAGAGCATATCTTACTGATATATTTGCAATTAGAAAGGTAGCTTTATGTTTAAAACACACAATGATGTGTTGTCCAGAAGGAGAGTTCTCTATTGCTTGGACCTGTGATATTAATGCACTGAAATATTATTGCTTACTTATTTGGGAATGTACATTTAGAAGGTGAAATTAAATTCCAGAAATCCGTATTCTTGGCAGACTAAGAAGCCTGGGTCTTTATTTCCACAACAATCAAAGCCTAATGTTATAAATTATACATACTGGTTATTGGCTAGGACAGCAGAACCCATGCATCTCTTTTTTGCCACTCCAGTGGCCATTCCAGCCCAGAATATTTAATATGTATATTTCTTCAGAGACTCAGTATCACTAAAGTTTCACAATTCAGACTGGGAGAACAACCACATTCCATATTACTATCACACTTTTTTTCTTTTGGATTCTCAATCTACTCTCTTGTACACCTTCTACTAGACAAAGGCATCCTCTGAGATGCTTTGAGTGGGGTTACTTACTAAAAAAGACACCCCCAGGGGCTCAGCTTACTCCAGCTCTTGTGTGTCAGGAAGTCCCAGAATGGAGATTGCAGTGCTGTGGCCATCAAGGCAAACCTGGCAATCCTGGGAATAGAGCACTGATCCTCATGGGATGAGGGTCTGGAGAATCCTTCTGAATAGCACAGAAAAGCTACAGCTCCTTTTGAATGGTAAGCACGCTCCCCACACCTAAAGATATTTCTTCCCCCAATAAAATCCTGGCTTTATCCTGTTAAGCTTTTCTATTCCTGGAAGCAGAAACAAAATTTCATTCTCTTGTTTTTGAGCACAGCTGAATCAGCATTTCCATTCAAGTTTAGGTTGCAGTGACACCACTGCAACACAGAGAAGCAGGCAAGGGAGTCTGTATCTGAAATCTGCCAATCCCAGCCTTCATCTCTTTTTAATGAGCACCTCTCATTTCTGGCAGCAAGTCAGGATCAGATTTCCATCTCTCAACTCAAACGCTGATACAATCACACTAATTGCAATTCTGTCTAGAAAAAACGGTCAGAATTCTGTCTCTAATCATAATTTGTGTTTTCCACTTTACACTTGCTCAATAAAATCGAGTGCCACAAAGTCAAGTGCTCAAAATGTCTGTTGGCAGAATTAGCAAATCTATTTGGCTTTTGTGGGAAGAACTGTGCAAGAAATGGGGTTTAACTATTGCAAGCCTAAAGTCTAAATTGTACTTTTTGATATGATACACCTAGAAGCAGATATTTTCTCATTCGACATGTCTATTAAAAATGGAACAATGCAGACATTTTAGAAGAGACTTGCACAACATAAAAGAACACTATTTTAAGGAGAGGGAAGTCAATGCAATCAGTCCATTTCAACCAAACATTTTGGTGCTCTCTAGTGGCAGAATACTGAGATGTACAACAGCTCTGCTATTTATTTGTTATTTAAAATCCTGGAAAAGACAGGATGATTTTATTTCTTCTGAATGTACAGGTGAGTAAAGTGTCTTATACTGTATTTGCCTGGTGTTCTCACATGTGGGGAAAGTGGAGCATTCCTAAGTGACAATAAAAGACAAGTAAGCCCTGACTAGTGATCTTCTGTAGTCAACAGAGTTCAGATTTAAGGCTTCATCCCAACACAGGCAAGGAACCACTGACATGTAAATCACACTGATTTATACTCCAGAACTCCCTCCCCTTGGAGTTTGTGGCCTTTCACTCTCAGGGTTTTATGAGGGATGGCTACCAGCACATGGCTGATGTAACAGGCATATACAGATGTGCACAACTGGATGGACCCTTCCATTCAACCAAACAAATATAAATGGATCTAAAAATATTAATCCAGCCAAAGGGCTGTAAGATGGGAAGGGAAAAGAAAGCATGCTGACCAAAGGTGGCCCAAACACTCATAAATTAAACCAGAGAAAAACTCATGAATGAAACAGAGAAGGCAAAACCATAGTTATTCTATCTCTGCTCAAAACCATAAGCCATTATGACATCCTGAAGCTTTAAAATTCAAAAGCAGGGACAAAATTGCACTAAAATACTGTATGTGCAAGACTGCCATTGTTAACAGAATAAAAGGGTTTTTACTAAAAAGTCACTTACTTATCCTTAATTGCTGAATGTGGAGCCATTAGGAAGAACCTTCAAATGTTCTGAGAAGATGGAGAGGAGATGTTCTACCTCTACAAGGAAAAAGGAACAGAATTCCTTGGCTAATAGGGCCTCACCTGGATTGCACTAGACCCCTAGTTCATACACACAGAAACTGAGGTGCAGGAAGATGAAGTGACTTGACCAAATTAATTTCCCTGCCTAATGGCAAAATTGGATTAGATTTCTGAGTTTTCTTGAATTCCTCTCCAGGGCTTATCTAAGAATCCTTCTCATTGAAAGCACAAATCTTATCCTGACAACATATGGTTCATTATGTGGAAAGGATATTTACAGTGCTCACTCCAGCCCAGGGTATTTCACCACAAGGTTCTGTGATGAGCTCATGTTTAGAAACTCCTACATGGCACAAGATAGATGCTGGTGTTTGAGAATATTAATATATTTCCTCAGGAGAGTGGTTGCATCAGGACAAAATAAGCTGTGTTGCCCAACCTGAGACATTACACAACTTGTCTCTTTTTCTTGAGTACATAACTTGATGTTCTTGTCACTTCCTGACCTCTGAACTCAAGGTACTGTCCAAAGTATACTGGTTTCTCTCTGTTGCTTACTTACCATAAGAAAAAAGAAATTTACCTTCAGGATCTCTTTAAATATCCTAGCACTAAGGCCATAAGTCAGGAAGACTAAACCTCAGGAAGTCTGTGAAAATTCTGAGAACTCACAGAAACTTAAAAACCTAGAGCTTACAATAAACCAGTCAGAACGCAGGACAAGAGTTAAACAAAAGCTCCCTGCTTGAAGGACAGAATAGATTTTAAAACTACCTGCATGCACAGAAGTCATAGCAACTGATTTTCCAGGAATAAATATAAAGATTGGCTCCTCTAGAGAATTGCTTCAAGAGATTATGTGTACTTTGTAGTACACAAACATGATCACAACTTCTGTTGATGTATTAGACCAGCTTTGAACCAGGTATTTCTGTGGATAATAAGAATAACATCATTTGCTCCTGCCTGGTTCCTGAGGTCTGTATCCTGTAATGAAAGCCATGGCACAGCAGCTGTGAAGGTCTATACAAGGTGCAGTCCATCCTTGGATTAAAACATAGAGTTTCAGATTGTTTCAGTTTTAAAATAACTTGCACCTCCCCAGCAAAGCTACTCCTTGAAGCACCCTTTCAGGTACTCCAAAAGATCATGATTGCATCCACTGAAACCAAAGGAATTCTTCAAAAACAAGACAGAGGAAAGTTTAACTTGTTTAATTGCAGGTCAACCAAAGGAATTTAATTTCTTTGCCCAGATAATTAAAGACACAAGTTTGCTATCATGGTGCTCCTTCACAGCATCATGGCCTGATACTTCCATCAAAATACAGGTTTGGGAAGGAATAATCTTCATCAGTGAAGTTGGTTTTGCTAGTGAGACAAAAGTTGCACTCTTGTGTTATTTTTGAAAATGTTATGGGATTGCAGTTGTTTGCAATTGTTTGCCTGCCCCAAGTTCTCAGAATGTCTGAAATGAAAAAAAAGTTTCAAGACCATTTTGAGAGGACTCTTAAATATTTTAAAAAAAAATTTATCAGTAACTTAAAACCTTCTAAATATAAGGTTCTTCTGCTACTCATGTAATTTCTGACCATGAAACCTGCTGTGTCTTTTGCTGTAGAAAGACAGCAAAAAGAAGCAGTGGCCATTTAGGACTTTCTCTTTGTCCTACACTACCCTGTTGTTCCCCATCTTCCACATGTTTTTTTTAACTGGGGAGCAGAACAAGCTGTTTGTTGAACTTCCTTCCCATACCAATCCCCAAAAAAATATTTCATGCCATCTGGACATTGCCTACAGGTTGGTAGCCATCCAGAGAGGTGGGAGGGAGTCAAGGGCTGGTGCTCTACTCCTGGTGCCATGGCACAAACAACAAGTGCCTTATTCACAGAGAATGAAAATATCAATTATAGCTCAAGTTTGCTGCTTTTAGGAGATGCATTTCCAAGCTGCACTGCGGGCTCTGAGAGCACTGTGAGAGCCTGCCAGCTACAAGGACATGGAGCATGTCCTGCTCAGAAGGAATGTGTGGCTTCACCCCAGGGTATTGAACAGCAATTCGTTCATAGAATGGATCAGGAAAGTTTAAAGAAGGAAGAGGCTTTGCATTGGTACATGAAAAAATGAGGGATGTTGCTTTTCTTATCCAACAGAGTATTTGAGTTCATGGTAATGGTTGTTTCAAAGCACATTTAAGTACATTTGTCCCTCTTCTGAGATTCAATAGAATGAAGAAGTTAAAGCAGTCAGCACAAGGTCTATCACTGTAATTATTTACCATAATTTCAACAGGACAATTGAGTGTTCTCTTTCTTCTGATATTCAAGTGACATTTTTCATTGCCTGATGATTGAACAGCCCTGGAGAGAAACTGTAAACTGCATGAACAGCCCTTGGACACCTGCCCTTCCCAAGAAAATCAATGAATGCCTTGAGTTTCTCCCGTGTGGAACACGTCTCACCATCCAGACACAGCAGTAGACACAGGTGAAATCTAACAAAAAGATTCTCTGTGGTGCCATCTGGTATTGTTCATTTTGTGTGCTGAGGGTGCTGTGCCTGTTAAATAAACAGGTTCTTTCCACTTCTCTCTGAGGAATCCTTCCCAAACTGGTTGGGGGCTGGAACTGTGTGGGTTTGCTTTCTGGTGGGGCCCCCTTTGGAGGCTTTCTCCCAAATTTGCCCTAAACCAGGACAATTTATTTTGTCATCTCCCAGGAAAGGGAACAGAACTCTAAAAGAACATACCATAATTTAAAGTCAAATCTGAAGCAGTTTTAGCTAAAGGCAATAGAAACATATCAGATGAAAATTACTTAAAGATAATTTAGGATCCAATCCAATTAATTCAATTACAGAAAGACCCCCACCACTCTGGTTAGAGTTGTAGAATCTAGAAATAGATTTGCCTAGAAATATCTAGGCAAAAAGAGACAGTAACAAGAAGTACAAAACCTAAAAGGAATATTCAAGTCCAAAACCAAGCCTTCAGAAGTTTGGTGGCCACAGAATTACTGCTGCTTCTTTCTCTCCCATCTCTCATTCCACTCATTTTTTGCAGGAACTCTTCTAAAATGTTCATCCTGGCAAATATGCCTAGCAGGAACAGTTAACATTTTTACAGCTCAAAACACTTTAGATTTTTTTTTAATGGAAAATGTAAGACAAGTGTTAGTTATGAAGAGCAATACAAGGACTGATTATGAACTAACACTCCCCACATAAGAGAGTAAAATTATTAATCTGATACAAAAAGCAGTGCATGTTATTCAGACCTCTATTGAGTTGAAAAAAAATTTCCAAATATTTATAATATAAGGGAGCATGAACTGGGACTAGAGTGAGAAAGAAAGGCTCATCCCCATCCAAAGTAAGCCTCCAGGTCCAAACTTCTTGATTCAAGAACACTTATAATCAGCCAGCCCAGAACTTCAGATCCACACAGCCTTACCTTCCTAGGAATTCTGATTTAGATCTGGACTTTGACATTGGGAACCCTTTCCTGCTGATGAAAGACTTTGGGAAGCACAGTGAGAGGGATTCATGGCAAAGTCCCATGTGTCCATGTAAAATCCTCCTCATAGCCCTGGTGGGATTGCACATCCTCAGCCAAGAAAAGAATGACTTCATTTTGTTCCTTTCCCTGTGGGAGTACAGACTCTGGTGCCTTCACCCACGTGGGCTGGTGTTTTCCTCCTCTAGTGCCTCTCCTACACCCACCAAGCCCTTCTCAGCTTCAGCCAGGGAAACTGCAAGGAACATCCTGGGCCATCTCCACAAACCTTCTCCTGTAAGCACAAAGTCCTTCAGCAGAACATTTTGTCCTGATGGATATCTAAGAGATAGCAAACCTATGGGGAATAATCTGAATACATTTATCTTCTCTCTCCTTTTGTTCTGCTCTCCTCTTTGCCCTTGTTCTTCTCCTCCTTTACAATTTCTCAATTTCTGCGCTTGTATTTGTACCTCAGCTCTCTCTGATTCACGTTTGTTAGAAATTACATTCATTAACATATGTTTGCTTATCCTTGGCATTTTATGCAACAGATCCTTTTGTTTCTGTGTTTATAGTTTGTTAAACCTCTCTACTCTGGTTTTCCACAGAACTTTCCTGATCCTTTTGGATCCTTTCCAACTATACAGCACACTTACCATTACCAGCCTGAAAATATTTTCAACCACTTCATTCAAAACTTATTTGGCCTTTTCACCAACTGAAGCACAGCTTGTCTGCTAACAACTTCTTTCTGATTTTTTCATTAAATTCTCCATTTTAACAAATATGCCTTTCCAAAACTAATAGCTGCATCTTGTAAATGACAATTAATTCATCATTAAGGATAGCTGCATCTTATAAATGACAAATAATTCATCATTAAGGATATCTGTTGAGACTTTGCTGAAATCTAAGTCAGGCAGTCACTGAAGTGACAATTATTTTCCATGACGTGATGATGATCACGTTCCTAAAACAAGTTCCCAGCAATTTCATATTCAAAATCCAAACCCCATGTCCTGCAATATTCTCTTAAGGTTTCTTGTGTTAGGGAATAGTTATTATGTCACTGAATTTTGTCTAATAATCACAGAAAAAAAGAGCAGAATGTAGGTCTAAAAAGATTAGTTGATTTTGATAGGTAAAATAATATATTCTCACAGTTTCTGCTGCTTACATTTGGCTCAGGAAAAGCATTTCTGTCCTAAGCCATGAATAATGTCTCATTAGGCAAAGTAAAGAAACCAAAGGCATTAGAAATATGATATTTTAAGTTATTCAAACCTGATATCTTGGGTGATAGGTGTGGCTTGGACTTGTTCAGAAAAAATAATGTGAGCAGAGTTCAAGATGTCACCAAATTTCTTTTTGAAACCTATACAGACCTGCATTGTGACTCTTCTAAAAATTAAGTGTTTAAAAGCAATGCCTTAATCACAGGCAAAAGTACAACTACTAACTGTGAGAAGGAGAAGTAGTAACAAAACCTTTCAAATTCAAAACAAAATATACCTCAGTCAAAGCCCACCTTGGTTTTTTGGTGTGTAGCTACTGAAAATTGTCACAGCTAAATGCAGAGCATGCTTTTGTACCATTCTAAAAGGTTTTTTTACATGCAAATGTTTGCCAACAGCATTAAAGACCCCCCCCCCCCAAAAAAAACAGAAATTTTCCTTGTAAATGGCACCATTGGACCTACCAGTTTATACATATGTACTCCATTACTGCAAATGACAAACAATGGAACTAAAATATCTGAAAGGTGAAACTTCAAAGTTTTGAACTCAAGGAATTCGAAACAGTTCCTGTTTGGCACTAAAGTGGTCTATTCATATTTTATCACAACATCATGAAGGGATTGCCACCTGTATCACAGCATCAAGACAAGAAAACATTCTAGAAGTAACATAAGTGTGTACCAGAGACAAGTTTCAGACTGAAACATCAGGTTCAAGGCTTCAAGGACTCCCTTCTGAGAAGGGTGCTGCTCCTAAAATTCCAAGGTTTCTTTCCTAAGCTAAAAGATTTTGGCAAAAAGTCCCACAGGACTGCCTTTAACTTACTTTTCTGCACTGCTCAGTAGCTACAACATAAGATAGCAAATCCATTTGGGTTTTACAAATGGGGCAGGAGCCCAGCACAAAATCAGTTTTCATAATGAGAGAAGCATCTCTGCTTCCATTATCAGCAGCACTTCTAGAGAAACAATTGCTTTTCAAGGTGTTGCTGGTCTGATCACATAAATGACTTTTCTGAAAGTCCTAGACAGTCTTTGAAGGACTTGGATGAATCTTGTGAATACAGGCACACATCCCAGCTCTGATAACACCAAACAAAATAAAGATGCTGCTCCTAGATCTGTCAGTCACACAAAACAGTCCCCTAATGCTTTCTAACACTTCTTTTGGAAATCATCTTAGATTCAGGCTCGAGGGTTGGGAAAAATACCCTTTTCCACACTCCAGCTGGTCAAAATGTGCAATGGGTCTTGATTGCAGGGGGTGCCATCAGAAAAGGAAAGGCTCACGAGCTCACATTTTCATCCAGTTACTCTGGACTTCCACTATCCTGAATGACCAGGAAATGGAAAAGTTGGCCCAGAACTGCTGTGGTATCCCTCAGTCCTGAGGAGCAGTTTTACCATGGGGGGGGGGGATCTGGGAACAAGCCCACCTCATCCCCCAGAGCAGAGGCTGCTCAGTGTCACAGAGAGCCACTTCTCCCTCCCTGGGAAGCGGAACAAAGCTCCACTGCCCTTTGATTCACAGCCAAGAGATCTCTACAGCAAATGTAATATTTTGCCAGTCAACAAGTGTCACAGAAGTCAGCAGGAAAGAGCTGTAAGTTTAGGACTAGCTTCCAGATGTGCTGCATGAGTACAGAGCATCGTGGAGACATCTTTATTCTGAATGATTCTTTCACACAGGCGTTATGCCCAGGTCTGTGGAAGCCTCCTGCCACCTGCATGCCCTGAGAGATCCAATTGTGCTCACAGCAGTTCCTGGGCCAATGACTGCCCCAAATAAATCTTTATTTCACCTGATGCCTGTGCTCAGCCAAGCAGCAGCTCTGTCCTCAGCACCTGCACTTTAACTTCCTGCCAGTCACCTCTCACCCGAGGTCAGGGAATTTCTAAAGGCACATGAGGTCCCACAACATTATAATCAAATATTGTGATAAAAGAAATGTGTCAAGGCAGCAGAAACCAACATTACCCAGAGCACTAGTACAGAAGTCTGTGAGCACAGAAGAACTGTGATTTCAAATCTCCACCTCAAGGAATCACAGAGATTTGAAATCTTAACAAAACACAGTAACCAAAGTGCAATTAGCAGACGGCAAGTTCATTTCTTCATTTCTAACAACAAACTAGTGAGCCAGTTCAGGTAACAATGCAGGATCATTAGTGAGCTTAAACCAGATGGTATCTCATTTTTAGCTACTGGCAAAATGCCAAATGACATGACTAAATAGAAACAAATCCCTACAGTATTGAATTTTTGCACCTATTGAGCACGGAGACTGAAAGGCAGGAACATTTTTAATAACCTTTCTTTGACAAGCTTAAAGCCATTTACTGCTGAAGCCTGT
The DNA here is from genome assembly GCA_025504685.1 of Leucosticte australis. Taxonomy (NCBI): domain Eukaryota; kingdom Metazoa; phylum Chordata; class Aves; order Passeriformes; family Fringillidae; genus Leucosticte; species Leucosticte australis. Next base: position 1,620,710 of record JANIJU010003064.1, on the reverse strand, counting down.
CTTCAACATAAAGCCAGGAGAATGGGCCTCTGGAGAAAGCTCACTGCTTACAGCTTCACCTTCCAGCAAAACACATTCTGCAACAAAGACACAGAATACTTACTTCCATTAATGAAACAGAGCCTGACTGGCTATCGCAGCAGTGACCTTTCAGTCCAGGCTTCTATACGATTTATTGGCTGAAAACTTGTTTCTGTGAATAGCAGTTGTCTGATTTTAAAACTGAAAAATCTTTTCTCTCTTTCAGGGAGCAGCATTTGCAAAGGCAATGGCATTCATTCCATGAAAAAGGACAGGTAAATGAAAGTAATGGAGTGGCACGCACTAAGTGGAATTTAAGAGCAATGCTCACACGGGTTCTGCTGATACAGCACCAAATCTGACTCCTAAAAATGTATGCAGTAAAATATAAAAGAGAACCAACTGTGTTTAGGGAGTAAAAAGCTAAGAATACCATGACAAAATGAGGCAATTTTGTAGACCTGAAGTCAGAATTACAAAAAAGATGCAGAAAGGGTACAGAGGAGGAACAGAAAGTACCAAAGGACTGTGATTCTGCCATTTGAGAGGAGGCTGAGGGAGCTGGTGCTGTTCAGACTTTAGAAAAGAAGGCTCAGAGAACCTGTCACCACGTTCCAGTATTTCAAGAGTGGCCACAAAGAAGATGCAGCCTCCCTCTGTACCAGGGGTAATGGGCCCAAGTTTCTCCTGGGAGATTCTGATTGGACTCAAGGGTGTCAACACACCCTTGTGTCTAATCAGATTAGACACAATTTTCAGCATGAGAACAATCAGACATTGGAATCATTTTCTCAGGGAAGGGGATGAGTTCCCCAACATCAGACACTTCAGGTTCAGCTGGACAGGGTGATGTGCCATCTTGTCTAGACAGTGTTTTTGCCAGAAAGATTGCACCAGATGATCCTTGAGGTCCTCTTCCAACCTGCTTTTCCACGAATTAAATTTTGAACAGCATGCTGGGTTTTTTTGTAATGTCATATAAAGAAGGATTAATTTAATGTCCAATGATTTAACTGGAAAGCAGTATTGTCAAGTCCTGTGATTTTAACAGAAAAATCTTGAATTATTTCATTATTTATTGCTAATTTTTTTTTATGAAATACCAATTAATATAGTTATATCAAGTGAGAAAATTTGGTTTTTTAAAAAGACCTCAACCTCTGAGTGTAGGGAAATATATCTAAGGAGCAGAAGCCTTAAGGCTCTAGCACTGAAGGGGAAGTTGAAAAAAAGAAAATGAATCAGTTTAAAATACTCAGGTGTTTAAGCCAAACTTATGACTAGGAGTTTGGATTATAACCTCTAAATCCCAGAGCTGCAACTATTGAGCATTGAAACAAACATAATTGGAACAGGACTTTTTTTTTTTTTATGCTGGGCATTTTATGCAGTTTATGTACTATTCTACAAATATGGAAGAGGGAATCCTCAAAATTATTGTGTTAAAATTGGGTGGTTTTTCCAATACAAGCATCACCCAAAACAAAATCAATATGCTAGCAATATCTTTGTTCCTCTGAGTTTCAGCTATTGACAAAATATACCAACAAACTGTGCTTGTGTTTTAAAGGTTTTAGTGAGGAAGAACACTCATAAAAACATTGGGCATTTCCCTCTTGCGTTCAGGACTCCAACATGTCTCAGCTGTCCTTTTCTTTTCAGCAGCCCACAATGTCCCTGCTCTAACATCCCTGAGCTCCAGAGGTCTCATATTCCTTTTCACAAGGACACAGGGGCACTGAGGCTACTTCCATTCAGAGGCAGTGTTTCATTTAACCCTTACTGTGCTAATAGGAAACCCAAACTCCCCCCACCCACCTTCAAAGGAAGGAAACTCCTCTGTAAAAGTTATCCATCATTTTTCCCCCCTGGGGTTGTTTGTTTCAGCTGCACACAGTAAGCTTGCTTGATTCTGCCACCCCAGATCAGAAAGGGCAACACGTTTTCCTTTTCAATGTGAGTGAAAGGGATTTAAAATGCTATCAGACATTGAAGCAGCAGGTGAAGCCCCAGAAATGTAAGCACAAGAAGGAGGGTGGAATCAATTCAAGCTTTTCTGCTCCACTATGTTATTGATCACCTCCTGTAGTGGAAACTGTACCAGAACATTTTCAGATTCAAATGACTGCTTTATTTTATTACTACTAATTTGACTCTTGATTCATTAAATTACACACACACACGGAATTTCATAGGACAGTTTTCAGAAAAGCTCTTTAAAGACACCACCTTCTGTATTTAAAAGCATCTTAATAATAAAAAAGCATTTCGTTTATCCAAAAATATATATTATACCATGCATGTTTATGATGCATTCAAATTTCCCAATATTATTCACAGTATCTTTGAATTCATGTGTTCATGACTACATTGCCCTGTGATCAAGATTTCTCTGTATCTCAACATTATTTAGGTGAGAAGGGACCTTTACCAATCACCTAGTCCTGGCAATCTGTCATGGGCAGGGACATCTTTCACTAAGTCAGGATGCTCAGCAATCAGAATAAAACCAAGAAATCAAGGACAAAACATAGCCTCCTTCCTCGGGTTTCTGTGGTTGAGATGACCCCCAAGATTTGTCAGTTCTGCTTTTCAAGGTTATTTTCTCTTATCTGTTCCATTCCTTCTCTGCCCTGCTGAGCTCTGTCTAGCAGGTCAGGTTGTGGCACAGTCCCTGCCCTTGGGGTGCTGTTGGCTTTTATACTAAGAACTACCTGTACTTTATTTACAATAATTTTCCAATAGCTATCACCTGTGTTAGACAGTCTGTCTCTGCTCTAAACCAATCCAGAAGTGTCACCAGGAGGACGAGAAGAAGAAGGAGAAGAAGGAGAAGAAGGAGAAGAAGGAGAAGGAGGAGAAGAAGGAGGAGAAGAAGGAGGAGAAGAAGGAGGAGAAGGAGAAGGAGAAGAAGGAGAGGAGAAGGAGGAGAAGGAGGAGAAGGAGGAGAAGGAGGAGAAGGAGGAGAAGGAGGAGAAGGAGGAGAAGGAGGAGAAGAAGAAGAAGAAGAAGAAGAAGAAGAAGAAGAAGAAGAAGGACACAACATGCCCAGATTCCTCCCTCTTGCCTCCTGAACCCCCATTCTAAATCCCCAAAATTCTTTTTCACCCTGTGACAAATTCACTGTCATTCTACTCAAACTCTTGTAACTCCTCACACAAAGTTGGGAATTGTTTCCATGGGCTAAAATCAAAGGCACAGGTGTCTTTGACTCTGTGCCAAGGTCTCTGAGCCCTTGCCAGGGTCTGGAGTCCTCCAGGGCAGCCAGAGCAATGTCCTGGGTTCTGACATCCTTAACTGGGTTTTTGACAAGCCAAGCTTCTTAGGACACAGAACAGCCTTTAACAGTGGAATGTCAGAACAGGTTTTGGCACTAGGTCTGCAATTCATCAGACACTGCTTGTGGTATCCCACAACGCAGAAAACTGGATGTCAGCAATGCCTCACAGCAGACCAAGTGCCCTCCCCACCCCAGCAAATGTCCTGCTCCAAAGAGGATTCATTTGAAGGCACAGTGCTGTTCCAGAAAGCCAGCTAGCTTTATATTGTGACAATGTTCACAAGGGTCCCAGGATGAGGGAAGAGAAGAGAAAGTTGACTCCATGTTCAGAAGGCTGATTTATTATTTTATGATATATATTATATTAAAACTATACTAAAAGAAAAGAAGAAAGGATTTCTGCAGAAGGCTGGCTAAGAATAGAAAAGGAATGAATAACAAAGGTTTGTGACTGACTGAGACAGTCTGGACAGCTGGACTGGGATTGTCCATTGATTAGAAACAACCAGATGAGACCAATCCCAGACCCACCTGTTGCATCCCACAGCAGCAGAGAATCATTGTTTGCATTTTGTTCCTGAGGCCTCTCAGCTTCTCAGGAGGAAAAATCCCAAGGAAAGGATTTTTCATAGAACATGTCAGTGACATTATATACCCCATTTTTGGAGGCAGCAGGGGACTAGTTGAAACCAGCCTCTGTTTAATCACCATGGAAGGTTTATCACAGGCAGCTTGCAAACCAGGTATCCCAATCAAATGCTCTCGTGCTTTTCCATGTGCTTATGGGTTCCAGAGTCTCTGCTCTTCTGCATCTCTCCCTTTCCAGCACACTTCCCAACCTCCATCAGCATCACAACAGAGTTAAGAAACTTATCACTGCCTGCTTTACAATTCTAAATAGATTATTGCTCTTCAGCACCACCAGTCTTTAAAATCCTCTAAGATGCAGCTGCAGAATATTCCCCATCACATTAGGAAAATTTAAGAAAAACCATGTAAATTGAAGCCTTAAAAAAACCCCAAAAATCCCCCCACAACAACACAAGAACCCCCCCAACCAACCAGCTAAAAATTCCTGTGTCTAGTAGAACTGGAAAGAACATAAAGGCAACGTGGCTGCTGCCAGTGACCTCCTGAGCAGCAGCTTTTAGAGGAACAGTGGGATGAGACAGGATGGAAGATGGGCCAGGCCTGCATCCCCCCCAAAACTGATCATATGACTTGGCAAGTGAGAGGAAGCATGACACAAACTTTGCAAACAATTTAATGCTTTAATGCAGGAGCTACACAGAAGAATTTGGGCTCCTAGGGACTCCCATTTCCTTGTGATCCCATCATCCTTCCTTCCAAAATGGGAGAACACAGTCCTGCTTCTAATGATATTAAAATTACAACCACAGAGGGATTCCCCTAGTATTTTATCTAATTTTCTACATCTCAGGCATTCAGAGAAGACTTTCAAATATTAAAGGTATTGCAAGTATCTATTTTTTATTGGGTAATATTATAACAGATTTATTTTTCCTGTTATTTAAAGACCTCCACTCTGACATACTGAACTCCTGAGGCTATAAAAAGAGCTTTTGCTATAAATTTTATTATTCCTCTTTCTTCTTCAAAATGTAAAGGATTACTGAATTCTTTTACACCTTGTTGGGTTTTTATCCCCCAAATATAAAAATCTGTTGGTACTGCATTTCATGGATAATGCTACAACAATGGGAAAGGCTGGAAAATAAAGATATCTAAGATGGTGCTTCACTACCCTGTTATTGCAGAGGCTCCAAAAATTCACACCTGAAGAATTTAACAATACTAGAGTGTCTTCTGGAGGAGGAATTCAAGATAAATAGCTTTGTATTGCTTAGGGAAAAGGAATCTTTTCTGCTTCCTGGGTTTCTGCATTAATTCTTTCTTTCAAAGGCAGACAGGATGAGTACATGCTGCCTGAGATAGTTCTCAGACCTGGAATGACATGAGTTCTGTTCTCTGCCTCCTGGAATAGAAATCTGCATTAAAAGATCATTGAGTCTGTTCACCCCAATATGACCAAGGACTCAGCTGTCTATCTGGGAACTGTATTAGATATCTTATATTCCCTCAAAATGGCCCTTAGATATCTCATATTCCCTCAAAATGGCCCTTTTACCAATGGAGCTGGTTATGAATCTTAGAGTGATGAAATACAGATTCGATCCAAGTTTCAATATCATATTTATTCATCAATTCAATAATATATGGCACTGAAAACCTCAAGAATCTTGGACCAAAATTTGAACTTCAGCTTTTCTTTAGAGAAAAAGTACATGAACTACTTCATATATCCTCAACCTTTTCCCAGGCTGAGCTGAAGCTATGATCCACAGTTTCATTCTTAATATGATTTTGCTTATTCTTTCCTCTGAAAAAGTTACAGTATTGAATTTTTAGTCACCTGTACATTTCACTATTGAGAAAGAATAAAGTGCACCTTTAGTTTAACCAGCACACAGGACAAATCAGAATAGTAATACTGAAAATAAGAATTTTTTTATGCCTAACAGATCTTAACTGATAAGTTCAAAGAACTACAAACACAAATGCAAGTAAATGGGTTTTTGTAGATTTTCATACATTGCTATGAATGTATACTGAATCTGACCCAAAGTACAGCCAAGCCCATTATTTTCCCCAATATTTTAGCAAAAAGGATTGTTTCATTAATCAGTAGTAGTTTTGTAACATTTCAGAATTCCAAAGCATGTTGTAATGAATTAATCTGGGTCCACAGCTCTCTAGGGAATGCAGAACGCATCACCAACTTTTTATAGGTTAAGAAAATATCAAACCAGCAGACATTAAATAGTGTGTTATAACACACAACTAGCTCCTACAACAGCAGGAAATGCAAAATTCTTCTGTGTTCAAAACCTGATTTCCAGAACACGATTCAGGCACTTTCAGAGAAGGGTTAGTGGCTACCACCCATGCTTAGGTAAGCCTTTGCTCAGCAGAGCTGCTGCTCACCAAAAAGGCTCACCACACAAAGCTGTTTTTGCCACATATCCACAGCTATGGAAGACCAAAGTCCCACATCAAGAAAGAGCTGTCTGTCGAAAATGTCTCTGGACAATCACAGTTAATAAATTGCCTCAAACCAACAAGGGCACAGCATGAACGAAAAATGTACAGGTGTGGAACAGACCCTAGCAGAGGAGGAGAATCAAACCAGTGGTGAGTGGAATTTTCTCTACACTTGGCAGAATGTTTATAGAGAAAACAGCATGGAAAGTGAGGAAAAAGTCAGAATGCTGAATGTATTTTCCAAGTACCTGTGCCAAGAGTAGTAAAAAATTTGATTATTTACTTTATAATGCTTGTCATCTGTATGAGACCGATGGCAGGCCTAAGGCAATCATTATTATGCTGCAAACATGAACCATTACTCTTTCCTGTTTGCTTCAGACTAATAAAATAATCTTCTCAATAGAATAAATGATACTATTTATCATTAAACTATTAATAAAAAATCATTATATCTATCAGTGGACCTGAAAATTAATGAATGCATCAATAAAGCCCTACATTTAATTATAAATGATGGATATGTACACTTGAAATACTTCTTTAATATTTAAACCTGAAAACTAAAAACAAAAGCCAAAGAGGAATGAATATTTTTGGCTCTACTCTTGATCTCGGTGCTAGCACAGTTTGTCTCAGCTGTAAGAGGTTTTGGAAGGGAAGACAGGAGGTTGGAGCAATGTCTCCACGAGGTAAAACCTTGTGGCTGGGCTGTGTTTGAAAGTGTCCTAGAAAGATAAGATCTACCTCAGTCCTTTAACTAGCAACAAAGAAAAAAACTGGTTTTCCTTTGCTGAAGGAAATGAAATAAAAAATGAAAATAAGCCCAAATTATGGGTTATGAGACCTGCCTGTTTGCACTGTCTTTAGTCAATAGGTGCCATATGAATAAGAGAGACAGGCCTGGTGATAAAGCCAGAAGAATAAAAGGACTATTTGCCAAAAGACTGGATGTCTACTAGCACAAGTGATGGGATGTGTAAGTTTCTGCAGGAAAACGAGCCCAATACAGGAAAAACTAACTGAAATTCTGCCTGTATCAGGTGACTGACTCTGGCTGGCTGATAGAAGATGGTTTTTCACATCTACATTGCCTGCAATTCATTTCTGTCATTCTGCAGGTGATATATTACCAATAGCAAGAGCCATGCAGCAGTGCTGAGCCCGGGGATGAGCAGGAGGTGAAGGAACACCATTTGAGGGAGACAGGGAAGCACAGTTTGCTAGCAGACATCTTGAGTCTCCCAGATGTCTGAAAAGAAAGAATACATCATCAGTCAAAAGGAAAGCCAGTTCATGAACTGTTAAACCAGAAACTGAATGCTCTTGACTCCATGCCAGAGAGGATGCAGTTCATCACAGTTCCACATACTTAATCTCTATCATTGCACTCCATACTGTGAAACCTTAGAACAAGCCTTCTGCCCCAAGGACTTGATCATTAAAATTAACAAAAAGCAAGTCAGGTAGACAATGAAGTTCAAAAATAACACGCCATATTTTATGACATAGGTGTATTAAAAAAAATTGTCACTTGATATTCAAGCTAAGCACTAAATTTTCAGGGATCTTAAATTTGCAAAAATGAAGAAATCTGTGAACTATTAAGATTCTAAATATTCTGTGATGTAGAAACGTGCCAGCAGGCAAACTCCAAGGGAGTGATCCATGCAATTGCTATTGATTTCAGCTATGCAAAGATAACTCACAGCTGCTTTCAAGATATCCATCCTGTTTGGCTTTTCTAGCTGTGCAAGAAGCCACGATCTTAGAGTACACAGACTTTCTAGAAGCAAGAGTCTGCACTCCCCATTTAGAGTCTTTTCCCCTGAAAACTTCACTAGGCCATCCAGTAAGGAGAGAACTGATTTATTATGGCATACTCCCCAAGAGGCAGCCATCCTAAAAATTTCAATGAGCAAAAACTGGAAAGCACTCTGTGCTATAAATAAGCCCACAGCTATCATTTTCCTGTTCCTTCATCACCTCTTGCTCCAAACCCACTGCAGATATATGCATTTTAGATGGTTGCTCTTTACAACTCAGACTAGATGATGACACAAGATGGTTTCACAGATGTCAGACCACCAGCTGTGAAAGGAAAAATATGGTGGGGAAAAAAAAAAATAATCTGCAGGCCCTATTTTCCTGACACTAGATTACTTCAACAAGTAAAGAATTCCAGTGCTATTCAGAAATTTTCCTTGAGTATAAACCACTGGTAACTGCATTCACCCAGCTGCATGCCAGGGTGCTCATAATTTTAAGATGTTTGTAAAAACACAGTGCAGCTGGGAACCTTAAAGTATTTATAATGCAGCTGAGAGATGAGAAGTTATGAACAGTTATTTCTAAAGCTGCAGCCTGAGCAGAGAGATGCCAGGCAAATATCCCTCAGTGGCTGCATGCTAGCCCAGTGGCAAAAGGAACATTGTAATGTTCCACATCTGGAAGATAAAAGAGATTATTCATCTCTTTTGAAAAGACTCATAACTAAAAATTGCTCTACAGTGATGTCTAGAAGCTTAAAAACATTTAAGGCAACTGGTTTTTAAATTAATTTTTGTTCATGATTTTATTCAAACAAACCTCAAAAAAAAAAAAGAATAAAATGTTGGGGATTTTTAAAACTTCATGGACTCATATTAGGCCTGAGTTTGGCCAGCAGACTTCAGCAGAGCAGTAAAACAAATGTTACAATAGTCTACACAAAGAACTTCCTGCCATGCACTGCCTTGCTGGTTTCTAATATAAAATATTGCTTGAATTGAATTGTGAATGGGACACATTTCTGCCTGACAGATACATACTGACTCTCTGGTACTTCAGCAAATCATTTCATTTCATTTAGAGAAGTTACTAAAAAAGGGCACTGAATTACATGGAATACTAAGCACAGGACATCTTAAAACTTAGTTCTAATACAATACTTGTGTGATATGTAACTTCTGATATAAATTACTATAAGTTTTTTTCTTCCAGTCTTTAAAAAATGGCCCAAAAGCCTGAGCTAGAAAGACAAACAATGATTTCCTGGAAATGGAGAAATCCAGGGCAGGTAAAACTGCAGGATGATCAGGTTTGACAGGGACTGCACAACAATCCAACGCTCTGGTGACTGTCCTCACACACATATCCCAGGGATCTAGCTCATTTTGCACTTCCAAGTGCCAAACTGCTACAGAATAAATACTGCACAGATTTTCAATTTGGCTTTTTTTTTATTTTTGGTGAAAGAGAGAAAGGTCTACTATGCAGCCCATAAATGCCAGAACCTCAAAATAAAATCTCTGAATAGTGCTGACGTAAAATCAGCGCCTTTCAAAACCTGAGGCACCCAAAATTCATCAGTTTACTCTCAAAAACTTTTCCCACAGGTGCTCATCAATTGTAAGAGCAATCATAACTTATCAACAGAACTGCTAAGTAAAAAACCCCCAAAACACATATAGACAGTAACACATTAAAAAATGCAGTAAAAATGCATTTCTTGTTGTTGAACAGTTTTGGACCAAGAATTTATACCCAACAAACCCAACAAAATGTAGATTTAGAGATCTCTTAGAACATGGAAAGCAAACACAGGTGGCATGAAAATGCATAGGATTCCTCTGGTGTGAGCAAGCAGAATTAGCCACTCTGGTTCTCACTTTGCTCAGGAATTGGCTCAAAGAAAACCATAAAATTATGAAAAAGTGCAGAGACCATTTCTGAAGATCACCAACAGGCAGGCTGGCTTCATCACAAACTCTTTTAGCAAAGCAAAACAGCTTCAGCTTCCTCAAACCCTCACCCAGTACACCACTGAGGGCACTAAATCCCTGCTCAGCACCCAAACTAAGCTGCTGCTCCCCTCCACTTGCCATGCAAAGCAGCACCCACCTTCCCAACACCCAAACTACGCAACATTCCAGGGACAGCAACTACACCACAGTTAAACTACTAAAAAGTTTAACAAATTTCAGCTTGTACATGAAGAAACTGTTGGCTCCTGACTTTTTGTCAACTTGTTTTCAGATGCAATTTCATTATATTTGCACACCTAATAGTTAAATACTCTTCAGTTTTGGATTTGAAAAATATTTTTCAAGTGTTTAATGCTTAATAAAAATTTAATCATAAAATTGTATATACTTCACTGTCTTAATAAGTGCAAAGGTATTCTTTGAAAGATTATCGAATGAATAAGGAAAATATTTAATAAAAAGAGTTTAATAAAAAGAGCATTTAATATTGCATAACTGTATCCCTGCAGGCAGGTAGGAATCTGCAGCACCGACTGCATGCTCCCTCCTTTCTGCTTGAGGGATTCTCATGTTACATACAGCATTCCAAAAGCCCTGGCCCTCCTGCCTCTCAGCCACTGCTGAATACCTCTTTGTTTTTCATAGCCAGGGAAAGGAGGTTCTTTTTAAAGCAACTAAGCTCTCTAAATTAGGAGATGGGTCTTCATGAGGACAAAGAAGTGTAAGAATGTTTGCATTGCTATCATAAAAAGAGGCATGCAAGTTTTTCAGATATACATTTTTCAAGATAAATAACATTTTTACACATCCACATGGGGAGAGATTTGTAAAGAGCTCCTGTATTCACATGGGCACCCAGCAAAGCAGTGGGTTTTAAAACAGTCACAGCACCTCACTGCCACTACATCTCCTCTATACAGATTTTCCCTTCTTCATCTGTTACAAATCCTGTTTGGAAAATGATTTTTTTTTCTGCTTCACCTCCTAGTAACATTACAAAGAGCAGCAACCAAGCACAAAGTCTTTAATTTTTGATTCATTATTATGATTCAAGTAGTATGATACCTTAGGAGCAAGTCCTTGTCACAGAAATAATTTCAGGTAAGATCCTTATAAAAGCTAAACTTAGCAAAACTTAACTATAAATCTTCCAAAATATACTCAGGAAAAGTTAATTAACTCTGTGTGCCATGTTAAAACAAGCACAAAAGGAAACATTTTAATTAAAGACCTTGAATATTTGAATTCATCATAGATCTTGCAGAAAAGGGGGAAAAACCCAGCAAAATTACTGCTCTTGGCTAAGGCCCCAAGGACATAAAATAAACAATATTTAACAGAGCTCAATTTTCATTTATCTTCGAAATAATGAATACTGGAATAATAGTTAAATGTCATAAAGATTTCCATGGTAGCTGGTAAAAGCAATATAATGAATTGCCTAGTAAATGTGGATTCCTTAACTGTAGGTCTGTTGACTAGAAATAACTGTGGTACAAGTCTCATTTTCCTGCTTGTACATCCACCACACTTGTGTGCCACGGGGTTCTGACTGATGGGCCAGGCTCCAGGATCTGCTGCAGCTCTACCTCAAAATCCTTAGAGATTGCCTTAAACTGTGCAACTTTTACTCCATGCTGCAGGTCAGGGCTGTCAATAGATTGCTGGGACTCAACAGTGTCAGGATTCCACTTCTTATTTAGGTCTACATATTATTGTTTCCTGACACACAATAACACCCTGTAATGAAAGCAGTTGTTTGCTGGTACTGGGCAGAGGCTTGGGAGGCAGACTCCAAACTGTAAATTCCTTTCCACACTGGTCTATACCACTAACAGCAGAAGAAACAGAAAGGTTCATACTTAATATTTCTTTTCTTTGAAGCATCGGTTATTTTACAAATGGCAATTTCAGAACAGATAACGTTACATATTCCCTATCAATAAAGATCTAAAGCACAAGATTCTAAAGACAAGCCTGCTTGCTGACTTACAAAGCATTCAGGGCAGCACACAAACAGCCAGCAGCCAAACAGAATGAAATGAGAGGCCATTTTCATGAAGGAACACTCAAGAAATCAGTGAAAAGACCACTAAGTTTCCATGAGGATTTTGAAGTACATCAGTGAAATGGCATTGTGTTTCTGTAGCTTTATTCCCCTTAGATCTCTATCACCAGCAATTCTTTGTTCTAAGAAAACCTACAATAGGAGTTATGGTTTAACCCACACAGCCTCACTGCCCACCAATGAGACCAGCAGGAGAATCAGGAGGGTAAAAACTAGAAAATGCATGGGTTGAGATAAAAGTTTAATTGGAAAGCAAAATGCACACAAACAAAGTAAAACAAGGAATTCACTCACTACTGCCCATAGGCAGGCAGGTGTTTAATCAGCCATTTCCAGGAGAGCAGGGCCCCAGCATGAGCAACAGATGCTTGGGAAGACAAATGCCATAATCTGAAACTTCCCCCCCACCCATTCCTCCTCTTTCCCCCATTTCATACCCTGAGCCTGATGCCACATGGTCTGGAATATCCCTTTGGTCACTCGGGGTCACCTGTCCTGGCTGTGCCTCCTGCTCTCCCAGGCACTCCCTCAGCAGTGTGGCCAGGAGAGAAGCAGAGAAGGCTCAGGGCAAGCCTCACTCAGCAATTACAAAAGCACCTCCACCTCATCAACTCTGCATTCAGCACTAACCCAAAACACATCCTCACACCAGCCACTGTGAAGAAAATTAACTCCACCAAAGTAGCACAATGGGATGGCAAAACCTGTGTCTGCATGGTCACATGCAATGTGAGCCTTGTTCCCATTTTATTTGTGTAGAATTAGGTTGGGTTTTTTTTTTCAAAGTGCCACCTCTCCAATGACATTGGACAAATTCTGAAATAGAATTTTGAAGAAGGGAAATAACTGACCTAAATGCAATAATGTACTTTTTAGAATAAATCTAAGCTGATTGAGGAAAATGGAAAAGTTACTGTTCAGATGTTACCCCTATGAAATTACTACAGCAATAGTTCTCTGAGAACTCAAGGCTCACATGCAATGTGAGCCTTGTTCCCATTTTATTTGTGTGGAATTAGGTTGGTTTTTTCCTCTAAACTGATAGTTATTGCAGGAAAATATAAACAAAATGTGCTGTTCCTGACACTAACCACCTACTGATCTTACAGCAAGAAAATGTTTCAGATTCTTTTTTACCTGAGAACTCTGTGTGGGGTGTGTTGAGGTGTGAGAGAAAGCTTAATTAAAGCAGTTTATCAGCAAATGCATCTAGTGGTATTACATTTTGCTACAGGTTTAAAACTGTAGTAAATGTTGGAAGAGTTCCCTTTCATGAGGGTACACCTCTTTCCATTGTTATAACACACTAATGGTCAGAAAGCTAATTTTAAAATATAAAACAAATTTTAACACGTGTTAATGCTAAAAGTCCTGAACAGATATTAGATCAATGCTTGGTGTCCCAGGCAGTTCCAATCCTCTTGTCCTGCCACGGTGTTGAACAGTTTTGTGGCTCTTCCAAGTCAAATAGTGCCAACCAACAAGGTTTTGAACTAGTGGGATATTCTCCAAAGAGAAGCACTCTCTTACCCCCAAAACCCAAAGAAACAAAGCCCTAATGGAATGAAACTGCTCAGTAACTGTTTTGGAAGTCAAATTGTGAAGGTATTTTGAAAAATATCCATTCAGAAATGAAAACTGATTTGTGGGGGTATCAGTTGTGGGTTTCTCTTGGTCTGGACTGAAGGCACTGAGACAGTTGTTCATGTTCACACTCAGGTGTTTATTATTTTCTTATCAGTAAAACAGTCTCACTGCTGGGAGTTCAGCAGCTTTTCATTAGAAGGCACAGAATGGCCACAATCTCTTGTTCCAAGGGCTTTTAAGACTGAACTATCCAATTAAGAGCTGACACCTGGATTATTTTCCCTTTTAACCCAATAACTGATCCCACAGAGCTGCCATGGGGACTTTTCTGCCCAGTTACAAAATGCCACCCAAACCCATGGAGAAGGAGGAAGAAGCAGCATGAAGAAGAAACCCAGGACCACACCCTGTGCTCTCCATCTTGCTTCCATCCACAACACACTAAAAACCCCAAACCCTCAATTTCTCACCCAGTGACACATCCACACTGCTCTCTATAATCTATTTCACACTTTTGTGGGTTCCAGTCTATCTTGAAGTCTGGGAAACTTTCTCCATGGATGAGGGTCAGAGTCAGAGCTCCCCTGGGGGTCAGGGCACCCCAGAGCAGACAGAGAAATATTCCCAGTGCCCTGGGTTTCCACACTGATATAACAGTAAAATGCCATCTCAGAAGGTGTATCTAAAATTATCACATTTTCTATTTCAAGCAGCTCAATTCTAAGTGAGCATAATTTATCATACCTCTGTGGGAATTCTATATTAGCTGAAAATTCAGTTATTGAACAGTAGAAATTCATATTTGAGCAGAAGAGATAGACTCAAATTCTATATATGCCTGAGAACACCGGCATGTTGGGTAGTAACAGTACTGGTTTTTAATGCTGCCTTTCATCAGTAAAGCTAAGGAAAAAAAAACCAAACAAAACAATGAATGCCCCATGAAAAATTAGGAGAGAAGTATTTTATAAACCTTTGTTAGTTTAGCTGTTATTAGGCTATTGCCTGACTAATTTTATTGGCTCATAGCAGATATAATTTGGAAGTATTATGTTACCCACATAAACCATGCATAAGGCTCAGAATGTCAGCTTAATCTGTCTGTGGGAAGCATAATGCATGGTTCCAGAATAGAGATGGTGTATATAAATTATGCAAGGTATTTTCTAATCCCCATAATATTTCAGTGAATGGGACAGTCATTATGTAACAAATGTCTCCTACACCTTCCTGACAGATGGGACGTGAACATTATTGCTTTTCCCTGTTCCTTCAGGGCAGGTCACCCTCTGAGTTCACTCCAGTAATGTTGCCACTAATTCTAAAGGCTTCATCATTCATTCAGATTTCAGCATTTCATTGTGGTGGAAAAGCCACCATTTTCCATTTTTTTCAGATGAAGTTAATTACCTTTTACCACAGGAGTGCCAAAAGAATAAGAAAGTCACCAAGATGAAGTCTACAACAGTGCATGTGTTGAACAATTTCGTTGGTAATATAAAATGCCTCCTGCTTTTTCTTAAGAATTGCTTCTGAACCACTGTAAAACATTCCAAACATTTTAGTCTCCTATTTAACCAAGGACAGATTTGCAATCAGACCCAGAAGTATAAATACCTGCATCAAGAGTACAACTGCTACAAGCTTCCTGTATCACCCCACACAATTTGATTTCTCTGCCCTTCACTCAGCAGACTGACACCAACATTATTTACTTTCTTTAGAACTCAGTCAAAAGATACAATTTTTGGATGATAACTCTTAATTGAGCGCGTGTTACCTTTAAACCAAGAATTCCACAATCCAAAACCATGTTTTGGCAGTAAAAACACTGCTTAAAAAATTGGTAAGTCCAGAAGGACAGGCAGGCCTACAGACTGAGATTTTGTAAAACATATTAAAAATAATACAAATAGCATGGCAATTCATGTAACACTAAATTCCTATTTTTACCATTGCATGTCACAATCTCTCTTCTCTCAACCAGTTGCTTTGCTTGGACCAAACCATTTCAGTCATGCTGTATGCACATGACAGGCTCAGAAGGGAAGACTAAAAGAATCAACATTTCCAACCTCTGCAGTGACAATTCACACTACAAAATCTGAAGCCAAATACTAAGAGAAATGAAAACCTAAGGTCCCTTCTAATATTGCTGGGAAAAATTCCCTTCCAGACCTTGATCGGTAGCTGAATATTTTACCTCATGTTATTTAAACACTGAAGTCACAAACTTCAACATAAAGATCAAAATGCCACTGTGTCTGAAGTTTTGCAGACACAAGGATGCCTCAGGAGCGTTACCATTGCACGTCACAGCTGCCAAGATGATGAAAAACCTTTGCATTTTAAGAAGCTCTGTATTTTAGGTTTATTCAGATATGCCCTTATGAAGGCTGAAGGAAAAAACTTCATCCCACACACAGGTTATTTTTCTGTAATTATAAGTCAGGGAAAAAATTCTTTTGCCTTTCATGTTTCTTTTTTATCTATTATTTTAAATTGGAAGAAAAATTAAAAATTAACATAAGGGCAAGTTAACATTCATAAGCACAGCAAACCATTCTCATTAGCTTCTGAGAACCCAAATACTTTTCAAGATGTCTCTTTTGCTAATACAAAAGAATAAGAAAGTTTTAAAATATGATTTCTGATTCAGCTAATCCATTTCTTAGGCCAACTACATGGGATGTAGTTTGGCATTTTTCCTCACCTCCTATACCTTCCAAAAGGAGTAAGAATTTGTCAGCTGTGGTCATCGTACTCAGTGATGGAGAAATAATATGCTGTCATTTCTTCCAATTTATACTGCAAAAGTCAAGCTAAATTTCTATAAATCATTGTCTTGATTTGATATTGCTTATAATTTGTTGAGTCTTTTCAAATGGCAATAAGCATGATAATGCAGTTATGGCACGTGATATAGCTTTGCAAAGTAGATGTAAAAAGGACTGAACAAAGTTCATGGTAAAAGGCATTTGCAATCCATGAGTTCAAAGAATTTAGATCAGCAGATCAGTTAAACTGCAGTGAAACAAAACCACATGCAAGTGTTTAGAGCTCGTGCTGTAGTACAGTGCACACATACCCAGAGAAGAGGGCCAGGTCACTGAAGCATTACAAATCAAAATGCAATCACTTCCTTGTGCTTAAAGTGCTCTACGAGGAACTGAAAGGTTAATGAGCAAGGTGGCTTTAATTGCCTTTTCCTAAATATCTGGCCCATAAAATAAACATACCTGCCCTTAAAAGCTCCATATTCCAAAATTTTATAGTAAACATTCTCTGTTGGAATTTTCTATGCATGGAATTGGACTATAAATAGGGATATAATATCTTTAATACATTGCAGACACCATACTCTTTTCAAATATCCTGAGTTTGCTAGAGGCTATAATGACAACAGTGAAATATCTTAGATACCACTGGGAGCAATTTGTCAGTGCCATGCACAGGGTCCAGTATTTTCCTGGAGGAATTGGTAGCAAGTGCATGCTCACCATTACCTGAAAGTTACTGCAGTAATTCCAGATTCAACCAGATGTCCAGTGACTGGTGGAGTGTGCACGTACATACTTTTGGATAATGCACCTTCTTAAATTGCTCCTCTTAGTCCTTTGCAGTTTATTTCATGCTCCCAAAAGTCTTGAACTGGCAGTGTCAGCAACACATTTTTGACATCACTGAACACAGAAAAGAATTATTTAAGTCTTTTTTCCCCTTCTCAATTGAAAAGGAATAAAAATTGTCATATGTAGAAAGCCATAGGACAAAGATAAAATCTTAGAGGGCTTGACATAGATGCAAGGTGTGAAGATGAGAATTTTATGTTACTAGAATTAACACCATAGGAATCATTCCTCAGTCACTTCAACAAATTTTTTTTCATAAACATAATAAATTTCTTTCATAGGAATGGATGGTCCTACACATTTGTATGGTCTTCAGAAAATAAGCCCAGTGTTTCTTCTTGGCAGGGATATTGACTGTTACACTTCACACCAAAATTCAAGCCCTACCCAGCTCAATTACAGCCAGTGCCACAAATCCAATTCCAAAAGGAAGCAGTATTAAGTGTGATCCAGATAAAACCTTTCACAGGTTTATTGAACAATGATCACATCAAAACATTACAACTGCAGTTTTGTCATTCTGAGCCACGGGCTCCACGCTACACTCTCGTGTTCTGCACCATGCTCACTGCTCACAGGGGTGTGACACAGCATGCCAAATTTCACTGTGGGGAAGTGCACACACCAGCCCTTTCTTTTTTTCTTCCTTGTTTTTTCCCTACCAGGCCACATGTTTGGTCCTACTAGCCAAAAAACTTTTGCATGAAATAAAAAAGCACATTTTAGGAATACACAAAGTCCCTGCAAAGGATTGCAAGTAAGCAATGAAAACCACAAAAGGTGCTGATAAATTATTCCATTAACTTGACAATCTTATTACAGAAAACAGAATCTTTCTTTCAACTGTTTCAAGTTTTCATTTCCTGCTACTGGGTCTTATTTGTGCTTTTTGGGTTAAATGATAGTTTGATGTACTGTTTGCAGGTGGAGGGGGTTGTATCCTTACTGAATTTTGACTCATTTAAAAATAGGGGAAAGTTCTTGGCTACTTCAGCAGCACTAAGAAATTCCTTCAATTACATTCTAGAAATTATTTTCTGCATTATGGTCATCCTGCTGTTCCCTTGATGCATATTATCTTTGAAGTTGAACAGGATTTTGTACCCATTTATGAAGAATAAAAGAGAAGGTGTTTTTGCTCCATTAGGGAGAAAGCAAACCTCTTCAAAAAAAGCAAAACACTGGCAAATTGGAGGTGAATTCAGTGCTCAAACTAATTTGAAGCAAATAAGTGATGGGTGAGATTATTTCACTGCTCTAAATAAAAAATGCCATCAAAGTGTGTAGAAGACCTAGACATTAATTAAATTATGGCATTTGCTTGCATATCACTTCCAATGCCTGAAGCTGAGAAAACCTTAGTTTCCTATATATACTTTATATTTTTGCCCTAAAACCAAAGCTTGAACAATGCAAATTATAAAACCCTTGAAGTCAGCGACTTTCACCTCAACATTAAGAATGATGAGTCTGTGAGAGACAAGAGAACACAACTTTTTGTCAATAGCACAATGATTTAAAAGCCTTTTCTCCAGGGCATGGCATCTTTTCCCAGCTGAAAGGGCAAGCTGAGGCTATTGCAATGTTAAGCAGATGATGAATGACCTCGTTGTCACACTTGTTTTAGGAATTGATCATGTCCAATTAATTCCTAGAAGAAATCAATTGTTCTTACCTAGCTCATTTACATTAACAAGAAAATATTAATGACTCCACTGCCTATAAGTATTGGAAAGAGAGACTGCATTCACATTCCAGCCTACTGGTCTTTAAAGAGGATTCATGATCTCCTCCTGTGAGAGCAAAGCAAATACAATTTTTTTCCCAGTTATTCAGCATTAAAACCAAGTATTTATCTAGGTGTTTTACTGATACTTTAATCATATAGCAAATAGTCTTGCATTGTAGGCTTATTTTTATGGGTGTAATATTTATTATGCATGATAGAAAGCACATGATAATTTTCTTCCATTGCTGACTTTATTTTGAGAGAAGAACTATGCACAGGAACTCAAGACCACAATTCTGATTTCCTGTTCTGAGTCCAACATGCCATAAGAGGAACAATGATACAAACGCGCAGGTAAAAGCAGAACCTATTTCATTACTGGCAATTATCCTTAGGAAAACATTCAGACAATCTTTGTGGTGGGATTTAAAACTCACAACAATTGCCAAAAATCTAAATAGAGCTTTATCAGATGCTGATATTAGTGTGTTTGTGAGCTCCATACTATGAAAAGCCCATATCTGAGCAATCATCCTGAACATTCCTCCCAAAGGAAGAAATATAATAGGAAGGTGCAGCTCAAGACAAGATTCAGAATTTGATTGCTGCATTTTCTGTTCAGTGCATACTGCTATGATTTCTGGTAAAATGTACTAGTTAAGTGTTACAGTAAATTGATCACATAATACTGTGGAATTTATCATGTAATAGAAAAGGAATTTAAGAGCTGCATACCTAATATTATTAATAAAATGGGCTTGTGGATAGAGACAGAGGATATGGTTTATATTATTACCTGATCCTAGACTACATAAAGAGCCAGTAAAATTAGAATTGCAAGGACAAAATATACTTTCAATAGGACTTTTCAATTGGAAACTTGTGACTGGCTAATTTGACAACCCTGGGTGTTTACTCCCTGCATCTCTTCTGCTTCTAGAAATGACCCTTGAGCTTGGATTCTCTCATTGGATCAGAAGTCCAAACATATCTGTGCAGAGAGGCTCTGCTGCCACCCTCTGTGGTATCTGAGATGAATCCAAATACTAACTATAAATAAAATGCCAACCACTCTAAAGATCTAGGGACACAGATATCTAGTTGTGAAAGAACTGACATGATGGAAAATTATTGGCATATAACAAAAGATTTTAAATAATATCAGTAACTCTAAGGTACTGGCACACAAGGAATTAAAGGATAAACTAAATTATCTTTGCAGGCTACCTCTGAGAAATTATGAAAGAGAATGCACCTTAACTATGTGTTTATCTCTGGTCTAGCTCATTGATACAGTCATTTTTTTTTATTCTGGGACTTCTAAAAGAGAAGTTCATAGGGGAGAACAAACATGCAATTTTTCCAGGTTGTCTAGCATCTCTTAACCTGGAATCCATCAGTAAGGGGCATAAGTGATTAATAAAGAAGGATGTGTTTGATTAATTCCTCATGAGACAGATCCAACACTGAGAGCAAACTGCCTGTGAGAAGGATTTCTATTAATTATTACCTGATAAAAGACTGGTTTTCCAGACCATACTTGGGATCATTCAAATCTATTTCATACCAGGGCAGATACAATGCTGTTCCTTTGGTCTCACCTCTGTGAGACCAGCCCCTATTTAAATAAACAGTTTCCTACCCTGCACAACATTTCTCATTCACTACCATAATATTATTGCCAGTTACACCACTGATCAATTTGGGCACACAGAGCATGAGTGCTTTAGAAGAACAACAAACATCAAATCCAAACTCTCTGATTTATTTATCACAAAATTACCAAACTAATGCTGTCTCCAGCAGTAGCAAAGCCATTCAGTTCTGCTGAAGGGGAAATCTACCCTTTCTCAATGGGTCTTCAAAAGTGAGCAGCCTTCCCCATTTTCTCCTCACCCCTTCCACCTGCATTTTATTTACTTTTCTGCAATTCTGCCCAACAAATAAATAAGCTTCTCAAGTACAGGGTGCCTATGCTACTTCTGTTTGTTGTATTCTGAATGGCAATGATGTGCCTTTGCTGGCACTCTGCAATGGGTCATTCATCCAAGCTCTTCACCAGGAATAGAATTCAGCTTTAAGCCTTCCATTTTTCAGAAACAGCAGAACTAAAATTAGCCATGCAACTTCAACTTTCTAGTTAAACAGTATTTGACAGTGTTACTTCCATGTGATTAAAATATTAGTCTGCCTTCATCACCTAATAAATATTTTCTTACACATGAGAAGAAAAAAAAAATCATCCTTTATGCTCACTGAAAAGAACATTAAGCCCTCATTCACCTGTTTGGGAAAGGGCTGGGGGAAAGAAACATTGTGTGCAAAAAAAATCCATGTTCATGCATTGTGAAAATCAAGCTTGCATATTCACCTGAACAGTACCAATTTGCTAATATTGTTTTCAGAAATGAACAATCTATTCTACATTATTTATCTTTATTCTAGCATCTGCATACATACTGCAAAATACTAGAATATGTAATTTGCTTTCTTCTAGATTTTGCTTAGTACCAGGGAACACACATTTCACAAGAAAAATAAGTTAAAAAGGCAACTTTGTATCCAGACATCTCATAGTATGTCACTTGTGGACTTCTGTTTGTCAAGAGGTAAATTGCTTTTTCTTTCTTGAGAAAAAAAAAATCAATAGCAGGAAAATGTCTTAGCTGTTAATTGGGCAAGTAAGATCCTCCTGATACATTCCACAATCCTTACCAATCTTCTAAAACACAAGTACAGCAGTTTCTTCAATCATCATTTAATAAAGAGCAGAGATCTGCTTCTCCTTATTAAGGGAAAAAGAAGAAAAAGGAGGAAGGTGATTGTAGAAAAGGCCTCAGCCTGTCATTTGCAGCATCTTGCTTCTCATGATAGTTGAGATTGTCAAGAGTTTGCACACATGAGCTGCAAATATATAAAAGGAGGAGGTTCCTTTCCTGTTTATACTTTTATTAAAAATGGAGTTCCAGAAAAAATTCATCATTCACACAGCTACCTGGAGAACTCCACAAGCACGCTGAAATAACAGGGAATGTGGAGCAGTGAATTAGTTCAATGAATACCATATGGAATTTGGAATTTGGTAATCAAGAGATCTGGCCTCTCTTTATAATGTATTTGGGACAGACTGGAACATTTCTGTGTAATTGCTATAACCAGGTGCTTTTGTCTCACTGAGGTTAAACTACCTTTTACTATCCCTGTTTCTATAAGGAAGGCAGAATTGCAAATCAGGATATAAGGTTCATACTGGCCTGTCTCTTGCCTGTCCATGCCCATGATTATTTCTTTACTTTCTAAACAAAGCCACTGATGGGCCTATTACTTCCTAGCTATGCCAGTAAAAGATTCTGTAGTTGAACTTAGTTATTAAAAGGTGTAATGGACATTACTTGAAAGAAAGACATATGCCTTCATGAACTGAATTTTGTAACACAAAGCTTAAGTTTATCAAAAGGAAGACTTGAAATACTGCAAGAAGAAACTCCCTACAAGGATCTGACTTATTCTAGAAATAGTTAAAAGACTTAACTTATAGAGAACATTCTGAGAATAATTAGGAAACATAGCTAACCTGACAAGCAAAACTAAGACTTAACCCTCACTGAAATTTGTTCCAGAGATTCAGATACCTGGGAACAGTAGGTTTTAATAGTTGAAGTTTGGTTTGATACTACATCACTCGCAAGGTTATTGCAATATTTTTTAATCACCCTTAATGTATATCTGGGGAGAAGCAAATAACTTTGTCTAGCATCTTTGGGTATATTATTCATCAGGAACCTCTGATAGCAGAAAGTATTCCAACAGACAAAAAAATCTTATGCCTGTTAAAAGCGTTAAGAGCAAGCTCAAGTGCAGAGTTTCCACACCAAATGCCAAAACTACATAACACAGGGAACTGTGGCTAGACAACATAAATTCAAACTTCATGCTTTACACTTCTAAGCAGTTTTAAACACTGACAGATTTCAGACCGATTTTTAGACAGATTTCTTTTTTTTTTTTGATACCACAGAAATACTGACTCAGTCAGGAGGTCCACTGACATTGGTGCCTTTTAAGACTGACTGCAAATTCCAGAAGGGGCAACAACTCCATTTAAGGCAGAGCAAGACAACTGCCACAGCTGTAGTTTTAGAATATGTTCATCCACACATCTCCATAACTTGTCTCACTGATGTAACATAGCAAGGAATGCAAAGAAAAGTTGTATTTTGGACAGATTAGTAGGATATCCTTCTAACTAAATAAAGGCTGCCACCCCTAAGTATCTCTTCTGTTTTAGAACAGGTGAAGAGTAAGAATTATTTATGTCTGTAATTACTTCCATACAAGTTCAAATAAGCATCATTTCTTTCCCTAGATAAACAATATTCAACCCCAGTACTAATTGCTTCCATTTCAAAAACCACTTTATTCTTCCCACTTTGGTTCTGCCATTCAGAAATATCTGCCACAGTTATTTACACTATTTCCTGTCATTAGGCAGACTACTACTCTAATTAGCTTTAATACAGTTTATACATTTAATAGCTTGTTTGCTTTAAGTTCATAAGCATAAGTGAAGCACCTTCTAACCCCTCCTACAAGGCTTTTGTAACAAAAGAAAGAGATGTTTCAATTGGTCTGGAAACTGTAGGAATATGGACTAAGAACTCTGACAGGTCCTCCATACAAAAGATTAATGAGTAACTCTTTTGGCAGTAGTTCCATACATCTGCCTCATCTTCCTTGCCTATTCTCTTTTTACAGTGCTCACTTTTGGTAATACTAGTTTACAGAGCTGAATATACACATTACTTGTGCATTACAGTTCTCATTTTAATGAGAGTGGTAAGGTAGAAACAACCTTGTTCAAAACTTTCCAACAGAAACAGATAAGACATAAAATAACAAAGGGGGGAAATATTATTTATACTATATATATCACATATTTTACATATACAATTCTATAATATTTTGTATATAGTTTTATATATAATACATATTATATATACATGTAATAAAAAAGTTTGCTGTTCACTCACTTTCCTGCTTCACAAAGCAATGAATTGTGTAATAAACTATGGAAATGGGAAGAAAACCACACAGAACATCCTACATTTCACCTCACTTTTCTTAGGAAATACCTGGATATTATCAAATAATATAGCAACTAATAAAGACCTTTATTTTAGAACTTATAAAGACTTTATTTTAGAACTTTTCAAAAAGCTTTCCAGTTGGCTTCCTCTCACTTTCTTCACTGACCCTGGGGCTAAGTCATGTACAAGAGCTATAGAAACATTGACATCGAGTGGCCACCAGAGCAGACAGCCCAATGAAGACAATCACTGCTAAAGGAACCCTGAATTTGTGTTTTTCACATTTGAAACTCCACCCTCCCTTTGAACTTTTGCTCAGCCTCCAACATTTAGACACATTGCTACCGTGACCATATCAGAATTGTTGTATTTTCCAAACAGAATACTCCATATTTGAAGCAGAACGGATTCTCTTCATTTTATTAGATAATTAATCAGCAAGTACTGAATAGGAAGAAATTTTCTGTGTTGACCAGGAATGACAGCACAATGACAAGAAAACACCAGGCCCTTCTGAAAGATTTCAGAACCAGACGCACTCAGAATCATTGTGATCAACAGTCACAGTAACATTTGGTTTTCAACAAAGTGAGCAGTAGTTGTCTTGCCTTTCACATCAAATAAAGATAACCAGATTTAGTTCATTTTATAAGTTTTCACATTGCTTTTGTGTTCACACATTAGTAGCCCACTTCCATCAGTAAGTCAGTCCACACACTTAGGCCACGGACTTTGAAGTCTCCATCCTGTGTCCTCAGGAGCTCCAGAGCAGCTTGGGTCTGTTCTTTGAGCGGTGTGGATCCCTGACAGAGGCAGATGAAGCGCTCCCTTAATTCCTCCCAGGACAATTCAGCTTCGTCAAGGCAACTTTTAACCCACTGTCCCTGCAAGGGGTCATAGTGCAAGTGCCTTCCCCAGCCGGTTAAGAGGTCCAAATAAGATCTGCTTAACTGGGAATAGTGACCAGCCAGGAAGGCAAGATGGGAACTTGGGAGGCAAAGGCAGAAGGCAGAAAATCGTTCCTGATTGCCCAGCAGCCAGGAAAGCAGGAGCCCGGCGGTGCATCCATCTCCCGCAGCACTCTCCTGGTACCCGCCTGGGCTGCTGCTCCCATCCCGATCCCCATCTCCGGCCTGCTCAGCGCCAGGCCCCTGCTTGAGCAGGGCCAGCGCCGCCGCCACCACCCCGAAGGCGCGGGGCTGGGGCAGCAGCTCCAGAGCCCCGCTCAGCCAGCGCAGCTGCCCCGCGGCCTCCCCGGCC
>JANIJU010003064.1:1571384-1586129 GCA_025504685.1 Leucosticte australis | reverse complement strand
TAGAATAGAATAGAATAGAATAGAATAGAATAGAATAGAATAGAATAGAATAGAATAGAATAGAATAGAATAGAATAGAATAGAATAGAATAGAATAGAATGATAAATTAGCTTTCAAAGAACATGGAGTCAGATTCTCAATTCCTCCTTCTTCCTGGGAACCCAGCAAACACCACAAGCTACAAGTAGTTTTGCCTGAGGTTGTTTGAGTTCATGCTTTTTAACTTACATTTGCTGTGGGATAAGGGCATGCATTACTGTTGCTCATCTGATGAGTGGTAAAGTACTGAGCTGTGTGCTTTGGTCACTTGCCTTTGCAGTGGCCTTTAGAGAGATTTCATTTGCTGCCTGTTGTGGTGGTGGGCTTGATAGGTCACAGCATGCACTGATTAGTTTGCCTCCATGCCTTCTTTTCCTTTAAGCCAAGAACAAGCTCCTATGTGCTTATCTTAAGTACTTTTCTTATAGAATCAGGTGCACAAATTCATCCATTCTTCCAGCTCTAACCCAACACCCCTTTTTTGGGTGCCTGTTAAGAGCTGTCTTAAAGAGCTCTCTGGTTTAGAGATCATCTTATCAGAATCCTCTGAAAATAATATTGCATAAAACTTGAGTCATGAAGGCTGGCTATGGCTAAAGGCTTGGAATTTTGATATGCAATACTTTAGTGCTTGTATAAAGTGAAGCATCACAGGTTTAGTATTGAATGCCAAAGTTTCTGTAAGACTATTGGAAGGAAAAAAAAAAGAATGTTTAAGAATAAGAACTAAAGATTCTTTCCTACTTGTAGATTCTGCATATTTCCATGACACTTAAATTACTGTCATGCACAAGAGTTCAGGGAGATCTCATAAACACATTTTCATGTCAGATCTGGTGACATTTTTCATTTGCATAAAAAGATATATAAGACTCTATGCAATACAACCGTGTATAGAGCTATTTATGTGTATGTCCGGGTTCTAATAACAGAAATCATTTGAATTATTCACTTTCATTGCCTTAATATCCTGAAAACATCTCAAAATTGTCATTTACCACTCCTTTGCTGCTCTATACAGTGTCCTTCCAATTAATATGTCTGTGTATTCAGAGAGAGCTACACTAAAACACATGTATGCACATGCTGGGTAGACATTGATTTTTTTGAGTGTTAAGGCTTTTACGTATCTGTTGTTTCCATTTTCATGTCTCCAAAGCTTTTATGTGAATTTTTCCAGCACATTTCTCATTATTCTCTCGACTTTTACTCTACTGAATGGCTGCAGCTTCCAGACATATAACCTGAAAAGTCCTGGGAGAATTTACATAAAGACAATAAAACCAAGGAAATGGAAACCACAGAATGTATACGTAATTTTTTTTTCAGTCTTTGCTAAGAAGCTCACTGGTTAATATTTACAAATGAATCTGATTTTCCATTTTAACATCCTTTTCACTGTGAAGCAAATGGGGGAGACTGGGATGGTAAGAAACATTCTTGAAGTGAGGAGGAGCTTATATGTGAATCTCATTAAGGTTAAAAGATTTTACTTTTCTCCATCCCAGCATATCAAGAAGAACATCCCATTGAAAAAATAATATAAATGTGTGAATAATGCAGATGTTAATGGGTTGTTATTAAAAAAGTAGCAGTAGCCCAGTATTACACCTGAAAATAAAATTCATATAATTCCATTTGTTATAACAAAGATTGGAGCTTTTGTCTATATCCAAAAAGCATGACAATATAGGTGACACATGGAGCACAATATGTTAGTTCATAGCTGCTCTGGAAATGTTTGTACCTCTGGATGGGGTGATGGGTGAAGATGAATTTCTAGAACTAAAGGAAAAGTCTAAAAGAAAAGTCTGATTTAGTAAAGGGGTTTTTTTCTGTTGTTTTGGGTTTTTTTTTTGGAGGGGGGTGTTGTTTTTTGTTTTTTGGTATAAAAAAAGTAGCAGTAGCCCAGTATTAAACCTGGAAATAATAAAATTCATATTAATTCCATTTATTATAACAAAAAGAGAAAAAAAACACTACTCTTAGTAGAAACTACTGTTGAAAGTATCATCATATTTCTTGGTATTCAATAACTTTTTTGTATTTTGAGAAAAATATATTGGTAACTTCATCAAGGAATAATTACTCTCTCAGAAATGTACTTGAGTTTTATATTCTGTGCGGAGAAAATGAAACAATGAAAAAATATTGTGTCTGATTGTCTCTCTGTGAAATGCTGATGCTCATCAGCATTTGAAAGAGTGTGAAATTCTGTTAGCTGACAACTTAGAACCCTTGGGGGCTGGAATTGCTTCCCTTGCTTTTTTGTAGAAAGAATTGGATCTAATAGTTCTTAGAAAATGGACAATATGGATCAAACCTTCCAGACACAGCTTGCTGCTGCTGAACTGCTCTAAGGCACCTAAGGGAGTTAGGCACCTTGCCACAACAGCAAGGCAATGGGAACCAGATGCCTGAGGGTCTTGAGAGCTCTTGGACATTTCTGTATTGAGAGAGATGATTGTGTCCAAGTTAGGGATCCTCATTCATGCAGGGGAAGCATCCTGTGCATCTGGCAGCAGCCAGGATTGATATGGGAAACTCAGCAGTTTGTAATCTGGGTGGGACTTGCCCAAATACTGCAGGGGATAGATGCTATGAGCTTTAGTACACCAATGGTTTATCCAAGGAAATGGTCCAGAGCATTTCCATGGCAGTAATCTGAGTAATTCTTTAATCTCAGAATACAGTTTGGTTCTATTTTCTTTGGTCTTTGCTATCAAAGCAGTGATTTCACTACAAATGAGAGGTTGGAATTTTCTACTAAATGAAATTGTGAAATAAAACTAGTTGGGCTAAAACCAAAATGTTCATTTACATAAAATCAGTATGGTTTATCTATTCTATTCAAAGGACTTGGGAAAGAAAAAAGGTTGAGATCCATGTCCTGGTTCAAAACTACCATTTCTCTTGCTGGTGTGCAAAGAACCAGAGAAGACATGGAACTGGAAATGCAGAGACTGCCTGCTAGGATGCAGTGCTTCCTCAGAAAATAGGCTGATATTCAGACTAGAAAATGTTTCTTTCTCCTTTTGCTTACCATATATATATATAGGGTGCTTTGTTTATTTTTCTGGATTTTTAATAGCATTTTGTTCTTCCTAGTTTCCAAATCTTTGCTTTTACAGGTTTTGAAATCACTCCCATGGGAAAACTTTACAATGTGTGTATTTAGGCTTCATAGCAAGCATGTAAGGTTCAAGTTATACAAAAATTATTGTTTCTAGGTAATTTGTGCTGTGAATTGATGCCTTTTCACTGACTTGCCACTACAGCCAATGCATCTGTGTCTCAGGTAACTTGAATTAACCAATACTTGGGAAGTACTGACAAAGATATTGGTGCAAAATAACAGTATGGATCTTACTTAATTTTTAATTTTTTATTTTGAATGTGGTTTACACTTCTAAGTTGCAAATAGTAACTTCAGTCCTGTTCCAAGCATCTCTCAGTTATTATATTAATGGGCATAAACACACACTTAATCCACAAGGTTTGGTCATGGATTTCCCACTAAATTTGTCTCCAAAATTATTCAGCAGCCCAATTCTTAACAGCTCACTGAACATACCCAGTGAGTTGTAACTGGTCTGCCACATTCAGCAAAATTAGTGGAATTGTGCCATATCCCAGGGGAGGGTTATGTTCCACTTCAGAAAACTGGGAGACTCTGTAGCCTTTTACTTAATTTTTAAAATATATTTTCCAGGAAAGCTATTCCAGACTCTCTTTCTTGAAAATCTACGTGTTGTGAGCCTGGCATTCTTTGTACTTGGTAAGGAGGGCAATTCTTTGTACTTTCACAGAGGTCTAACCTCTTGGTTTCAGTCACTTTTGGATTCATTCACTTTTGAATTTCATTCATTTTTGAACTTGCTCTTGGATTCATTCACTTTTGGATTCATTCACTTTTGAATTTCATTCATTTCTGAATTATTATGACCTGCCCTAGAAGATAAGGGCAGCCCAGGTTCTTGTTACTCTATCCCTTGGGGTGGATTAGAGTGAAACCCTGAATGATCAGGTTTATTTACATATATGTGTGTGTGGGGGGGTTTATTTTAGACCAATTTGAAAGGAGGTATGTAGCTGTATTGGTTATTATTGTCTATTGTAATACAGCAATAGAAAGATAACACTTCAAAACCTATAAAGGAAAAGAAAAGAAAGTATAAGAGAAGAAAGATACCCATGGATCAAGCAAGATTGTTGCAATTTCATCCTCCCTTGGTCTGAGTGATCCTCACAGTCTGCACACATCAGGGCTGGGGAGAGCCCATGGAACACAAAAGTTCAGTTGGTTACTGTGGGCTCAGATCCAGGTGGGAGTTTTCCCCTGGATGCTGTAGCACTGTGGAGCACAGGGCACTTTGGGGTCTCTGTTAGTTCAGGACACCTTTAGGAGATGGCACTGCCTCTCACAGCAGTGCAGCTGAGCCAGTCATGGCCCATCAGAGGCATAAATCCATTCAGGCCTGCATGTGAATGCAGCAGCACTCCTTTCAGAGGGGAGTTTTCACTCCTCAGCCAGCTATGGAAGGGATTGATGCGATACAAAGATTGGCATGATAAAAAGCACTCTCCCACCTTGAAGGACCTGCTTCTTATCAGCCTCTTCTCTTCTTTGGCACAAAAGCCAGATTGAACCTCCCAGCTTCTGCACCTCCTCTGCACCTGGGCAATTACTCTGTGCATGTCTGCAAAAGCACCTGTTGCTTTGGCAAATGGCTGGTTATTAACATTTCAGTCTCACAGCATTTCTTCTGATTTTCCTTTTATAGTAACTCATGCAGAAGCAGACAGTGAACTTAGCCTATTCATGGGATATAAAATATCATTATATCTTCTACTTAGGAAACCTATTTATTATTAGGTTAACAATCTAGTTTTTATTATTGGAGTAATAAAAATTAAAGTAAGCCTTAGAACAATATAATTTTTATCTCAGTCCAGGAAGACTTCAGGTATGTTACATCAGATGCATGTCACCAGTTATGCCATGGTAGAACATTGCATCATTTTGTTTGCCAGACATTTTTTCTACAGATGAATATTTCACATCCATAGCTCTGAGGGTGGAAATAGAGATCCTGATGATGGGTTTAGACCCTAGCAGGTGTGTTTATCAAGACTGCAGTATTTCAGATTGCTGTTTTTCCTGTTGTTGTTGTTGTATGAAGCCTGAGGGCCACAAATGCACAGTACCATATCTGGCAGCAAATTCCATATGGAACTACCAGCATCTCAGACTGTCATATTGTCACAGACATGTTTCATGAAAAATCCTTTTGTTAGGATTTTTTCTCCTGAGGAGCTGAGAGGCTTCAGAAAGGAAATGTAAACAATGATTATCTGCTGCTGTGGAATGCACCAGGTGGATCTGGGATTGGTCTGATGTGGTTGTTTTTAATTAATGGCCAATCGCAGTCCAGCTGTCTCAGACTCTAGTTAGTCACAAGATTTTATTATCATTCCTTTCTATTGCTTGCTGACCTTCTGATGAAACCTTTTCTTCTATTCATTAGTATAATTTTAATATACAATTTTCTTTTAATATAGTATATATAATAAAATAATAAATCAGCCTTCTGAAACATGGAGTCAAGATTCTCATCTCTTCCCTCATCCTGGGGCCCCTGCAAACACCACCACATCATATCATTCAGATAAGCATTCTAAATATTTAGTCTTAGTTGTTTGGTCTATTTGGTTGCTATTTCTTTTTACTTGTCAGACCTACAATATTTTGTGCAAGTATTTTTTTTTTACTAATAATTTGTTGAATTATTTATTTAATTAATTTGTGGGCTCTTTGCATGGAATTGTGGCAGATGAAGAAATAGAAATGTCCTAAGTTTAAAGATCACACAGGATAAGTTTGAATACTGGAATTATGACTCTGATCTTATTTGTAAGCATGACTGTAATGTTTACAAAGTTGAAAAAACTAGCTTTCTGTCTCCTTCTCTCCTCATTGTTGTTTGGAGCATTTGATTTTGAAGTTCTTCTGCAATTTGATCTTACTGAAAGTTTCTCAGTGCATTTCAGCAACATTTGTCATTACTGGGGGGAGCTGGGTAACCAGTCCCATCATTGCTTGTAATTCAGCCTGTGACAGGCAGCAGGAATCAGAACAGTTTCAGGCAACCTCAATTAGAAAAACATGCCCATGGCATGTGGCTATAGCATAAAAAGAAATGCATCAGGCCCTGCCACGAGGAATACTAAATGTGTGCACTGTTGAACAAAACCAACTCTTTATTTTGACCTTGATATGGTTACCAGAATAAGGAATCATTCCCAGTGAAGGAAAGGATAAAGTGGAAAAGGATGATCTGTGGATTGCAGGTGCTGAAGTAACATCCTAAAAATAGAAACACTAGTCTTTTGTCAGCAATTAGCTATTCCCTTATCATCTCTCAGATTGTGACACTGGGAATTCTCTCCTGAAGGAAAAGTGTCCTTACATGGGGTATAAAGTCATAGAGATGATTCTGCTATTGATCAACCTCTGCACAACATGAATGCTTGTAAAAGAGGTAATACACTAAAAAAGTAATATTTTTAATTTGTTGACTCTTCAGTCTGTGACATCAAAATGTTTAATATTGCCTCATTACCCTCATGGGATATACTTGATAATCATGTTGTAGATTATAACTCTGAAGCATCTGGAAGATTAAATAACTTTCCCTTAATAACTTCAATACTTTGAGATCACATACAGATTTCTTGTTTTGGTATGACAGCAAGTGATAACCAGAGCCAGGATTATTCCCAAACCCCCTTATTTCCCTTCTCTATCAGCATTTTACCAGATATGTGGCTTGCAGGATAAGGAAGAAGGAAAGACAGAGAAGAGAAATAAGTGCAGGGTGCTTCTATAAATCAACTTAATAAATCAAGGCTATCTCTGTACAATTGTTGGTGTCCACCAGCATCAGACTTCTTTATGAGATTATGTTTTATGGATGTCTATTCTACAGATGGGAAAATTAAAATAAAAAGTGCTTTGGCAAACCTGATAGAACAGATACATCTGCAGAGGTGGGAAAAGGAACTGAACCTCCCAACCCCACAAGACAGGAATAACTTATTAAATGAGCTGGCATTCACCCTGTTTCACTTGGCAGCATAGTGTGGAGCAGAGGGAATGGTGTTCTTTCCATTAGGAATGCTTTGATGATGACACTGTAATAGAAGAATGAAAAGGAATGCTGGACCTGAAGCATTCCTTAAGGTACAGGATTGCTGCTGGAAAAAAGGTCCTGGAAAAAACCAGCAATAGAGGTAGTATGTCAACAATAGCTTCTGAGGAAGCTTAATTAGGAATGTTGATGGAGAAAAGTGCAGGGTTAAGGGATAAATGCTGGACAGCTGTGTCAGGAGCACCAGGAAAAAGATTGGGAGATCTGTGAAGGCAGCGTGGGAAGAAAGTCAGACTTGCAGAGACCTAAACATGCACCTAACTTTCACCTGTAAGGACCCTCCTGCCCCTCTTCCTTTACATTGCTAGGCAGGCAATGAATTTTTAATTTCCTTGTTACAAGGCAGGTTTATTACAAATTGAACATTTTGTGACTGTGCTTTAACACTTTGAATTGGGTAGAATTTTTTGCTTCACAGATGAAGCAATGTGAGAAAAATAGAACTGAACTTGTGAGATAGCCAAAGTATCTTCTGATTTAAGGGGCTTTGATATGGAAACAGGATCCCAAATTGGACTGCAGAAGTTGTCCCAGTGACTGGGGTAGTGGAAACTGATGAAATTGTTTTCATTAGGTGGTCATTAGGGAAGAAAGACATGTTTGTCTCACATAAATACCTCTGTATGCCACCTATTTTTTGGGGATTGACCTTAGCATTTTCATCTAGAGGTATCAGATCAGGACCTCTCCTACTGAAATACATGATCCCCATTCAGTAAAATATTGAAATTGTGTCTCTGACAAGTATAGACTGCAGTGGTCTGGGAAAATACCAGTGTGGTTATGATGAAGCCAGGAAGACTTTAAATTGAGTCCATAAACTTCTCTGTAAGAAGAGATTTAAAACTATGTCTGGTTATGGTAATAACCATATATAATATAATATGGTTATCTGCAGTTCTTTCAGATTTGGAATAACTGCTGATAATTTTGTTCTTTGGAACCAAGCTCAAAAAAAGCCTCATCTGGTTTTGTGAATGGGTGTTTCACTGTAAGGGACAGAACTGGGACCTGGTTAACTATAAACTCAACAAGCTATTTTCATACAAAGCCCAGTAACAAAGGGAATAAGTTAAAGGGAAGAAAAATTAATACAATGAATCTTGATGATTAAAGGGAAATGTAGATCTGTGTCAAGAGAAGGAAGACATCCAAAACGAAAAGAAAAGGAAGGAAGGCAAGAATCTGACCAGCCATGGGGGAAGTGGGTATGCAGGCATTATTACTCTGTTAGAACATTTTCTATTTAAAATAATTGTTGAGTTCTTAAAAAACTGATTGGTCTTCTGCTGTTCTTGGTCAGGAAATTTTGCAAGTTTCAAGAAACTGCAATATGTGCATCAGAACTCTTTGTGAATTGCCTCTCAAGCACAGCATCCATCTGTTAATTCCTATGAAAATTAGTTTTTGTGTTTTGATTCAGCTACTGTAAAAGAAGAAGGTAATAAAATTATTCCAAAACACTTACAAGAAGACAGTGTGGCAGTGATAGCTGTTTAGATTCTCTTTTTCTCACTGCTCATGTGTTGTCAACAGTTAAAATCCAGTGTTTCTATGTGACCTCACACAACACCCTATTTGATTTGTCCATTCCAAGGAGAGACCAACCACAAAATCTAGATCTCTAGTAAAATATAAGCAGCAGGTAGAGATCATCACTTCCTTTACATTTGGGCTGGTTCTGACAGATATCTCAGATTAAGTTGCTATGTCTTTATCACTTTCAATTGCTACATTGTCTTGTGAGGAAGACAGTGTAGTATGAGCTGTAGTTAAAAAATTTGGAGTTCTGTATGTGAGGGTATCATTGATCTCACTCCTAGAAGGAAGGAGTTATGAGTTATGAGGCCTATCCAATAAATGTAGGGATTTAAATCACCTTTATCAATGTAGTAACTGAGGGTTTAAGAAAAAATTGATAATAACTGTCTGCTTCGTTTATATTTAAGGCACAGTTTGCTTAGGGTCAGATTATTGTGCTTTGTCAGCCAGAACATATTTGGCCTGGTAATTCTTGTGTAGTTGTGCATATCAACTGCATGTTCTGTATCCATGGATAAATGACACTCAGCCAAATAATACCATTCTGTATAAATCAGAATTGTGAGCACTTATTCTACAATATTTGTCCCAGTGATGCACATACCTGGATCTTCTGAGCATGTGGTCTTGTCCACAAGGGTCCCAGGATGAAGGAAGAGATGAGAAAGTTGACTCCATGTTTCAGAAGGCTTGATTTATTATTTTATTATATATATTATATTAAAACTATGCTAAAAGAATAGAAGAAGGGATTTCATCAGAAGGCTAAGCTAAGAATAGAATAGGAATGAATAACAAAGGTTTATCTCTGACGGAGACAGTCTGGACAGCTGGACTGGGATTGGCCATTAATTAGAAACAACCAGATGAGACCAATCCTAGATCCACCTGGTGCATCCCACAGCAGCAGATAAGAATTGTTTACAGTTTGTTCTTGAGGCCTCTCAGCTTCTCAGGAGAGAAAAATCCTAAAGAAAGGATTTTTCATAAAACATGTTGGTGACACTGAGCAGTCTATGTATGCTGGTGCACAGTACATCAATCCAAGCATCACAGAAATCTTATTTATTGCATCAAAT
This sequence comes from Leucosticte australis, assembly GCA_025504685.1. Classification (NCBI taxonomy): domain Eukaryota; kingdom Metazoa; phylum Chordata; class Aves; order Passeriformes; family Fringillidae; genus Leucosticte; species Leucosticte australis. The sequence continues at coordinate 1,576,257 of JANIJU010003064.1, read as the reverse complement.
TTCATCCAGGTGTTTTCTGTGACATTAACAAAGATTACTTCAAAAGATTAGAAGTAGGTAGTAAATGTGATGCAGAGGAAACAGTTGTATTTGGGCTTGAATGATGAAAACTGGCTTCTCATAGATTACAACACTCAGTTTCATATTTAGGATTAAAACCAAAGTTGCATTAAAATGGTAATTGGTTTTAATGATGTATAATTCTATAGATAGAAAGCATAATTCTTGCATAGTAAGTTTACAAGATGGAAGGACTAAGCATACTACTCTTATGGTAAAGGAGTAGCTTGAAGTTTGTTCATAGAGCTTTAACATGAGTGTTTCACTGCAGGTTGGATGAAAGTTCAGTTGACTGTGAAGTCACTGTGTGTGTTGAACAGAATTATAAGAGGATGGAATTAACTTACAGCTTGTCTTATTTTCATGGTAATGAAAATAGTAAATGATGAACTGAAACAATTTTAAATTCTACCCGTTTCATTTTTTCCACTATTCTTAAAATTGCCATACAAAATTGCCGCACATTCTGAGATTTTTACATTACATTCCAACTGGTTTAGAAAAAATAAACTAAAAGAAGGTGTATCTGACACCAGTTAGTGCAATATATTTCAGCAAGTTCCATAAGGCTGTGCTTACTGATCTCAGACCTGCAAAGCTATTGACTACTCTCCCTTTATTAAAAGTCAAGGAAGACATGGAAATCTGTGGCAAGGTAAGGACTATAATATTGCAGCAATACTGGATGATTTATGAAACACGTTCTGCACTCATTGTGGCTGCTCATATTCTAACAAAATGACTCAAGTACCAGCAGTTTTTAGTCACCTCTGAACTCTCTTTTTTGAATTTTAACTTCTGTGGCCCGTACTGAAAGAACCAAGCAAATCTATTTCTGCATTCCAAACTTATTTAATTTTCAGTTAAATAATTTAATTATATATTTCCATTAATGGCAAAAAAGCAAGAAAATGAGCAGGTGTGATATTCTCAACTCAATATAGACTTTATGCAGCATTCCTGCTACACAACTCAGTTGTTCCCTCCCATCTCTTCTCTCTTAGTTGACTAAGGTATGTCCTGTTTAATGTTTGTGCTTTAGGGGTTGATACTGAACTGGGCTTCCAGTGATCAATTTCAATGTATCTGTTATATTTGACTGATTTTCTCTGGTCAGTTGTGACACTAATTACACATGGAAGGAGGAGTGTTTGGGAGATTTGGAAAATTATCAGGAAAGTGGGATCAACAGACATGACAAGGCAGATGTGTGTATCTCTGCCTGCTGAGAACTTCATCCTCTGCTCTACTTTTACTTTTTACTCTACATCCTCCACTGTCTTTCTCTTGGCCTCTTTTCCTCCTCCCACTCAGGGACTGCTGCTTCAGCTCCCTGGGCATTGAGAAACCTTGATCTGGGTAATTTTTCTCTCCCATTTGTAAATGACCTTCATAAGAAAATCCTGATCACGTCACAGCACGATACAGCACTCACAGGTCATCAGAGGTGGGGATTATAAGACATTTTTTAGGGAAGGCTGAGGAATTACACAGATAAAATGGGCCATTGTGGTCATCCTTGCTGACTTTGTGCTCCAGAATTTAATCTCCAAATATCCATGGATCAGGGTTCAGATGTGCAACCAAGTAAATCTTTCAGAATCTTTAATCCTGAATTTTTGTCCTAAATCATAAGAAGCATATGACATCTTTAGATAGAATTTGTTGCATCTCAGCCACATACACACATTTATTATGAGAATTAATTTTAATAATAGGAAATGAATATAACCTAGATGACAAGATACAGAACCATTTTGTTGTGGTATTAATATTGTTCAGCTTTCCTACATGCACATATGACTTCCAAATATGCTTTTTCTTTCTCCCTCTCCTTTCCTATGTCTGTCTTTAAATCACTATTCACATACCCATTCATCCTCTTATTTGTTTGGAAGTAGACTCTTAAGAGTATTATCAGAACATTTGGATACAGGAGGTTGAAAGTGTGAGGAACTGAGATTAATTGTGTGGAGGACTAATAAAAATTTGACTAGGAGGGTTTTTGTGTATTTCCTCTGCAAAGGTAAGCAACGCTGTTACTGAAATAACCTTATGCAGAAAATGTGTTTCTGTTGGGGCTCCAAAGTTACTGTGTCAAATTTGAAAGCCAAATTCTAACATTAGAGAGTGGAAAAAGTGTGAATCTCAGCTCATTCATAATTGTGATGGTGCTTCTGAAGCTTCCACAGCATTCCCATGATGGACATTTCAGATGCATTCTTGGCACTGTGTTTCTGTCCCTTTGGCTTGAGTAAGATTTGATCTAACCCTCAGTTTTTTGTTTTTCTTCACTCTTGTACTGGATGTTACATACTGCTTGTCTACTATCAATCCTCAGTACAAAAAGATACATAAAGTATTTATGAGTACTCTCATGCTATTGGATCATCCTGTGGTACAAACTGACCATGCAAAGGAGCACCCAACCAACTTCAGCTTCAAAATCTTACAGCTGCCTTCCTACTGGTACCTATGGAACTGCTCACACAAGATTTCCTGCATGGGATCTGGAAAAGCCTCAGCTTCACTCCCTGCGCAGAATTGCTCCTCATCTTAGCAGGAATCTTGGAATTTCAAGAAAACATGAACCATGAGAAGCTTCTAGTCAAGAGGTAACTGTTGCTTAGGAGAATGTTTTTCAGCTTCTCTAGAAATTGGCAGGGTTTTAAGTACAAGGGACATTTTAACAAAAATTGTCTTCTCATCTCAAGGTGGTTTTTATATTGAGTTGACAAATTGGATTTGAATTGCTGCTCCTTATAAAGTAACAAATAAAATCTTTCTCAAGGTCAGGTAAAAAACTGTAAGATAATCAAGTGGATGCAGGAATCTGGTCATCAGCTCACCATCAGTTCCAACCCAGTGCATTTTTAAGATACTTTTTAGGGCTTTTTTTTTCCTCCTTTTTTTTCCTGAGAGAAAAAAAATAAAAATTGGATGAGCCAATGAAAATAGTCATGCCCAGGGGCATTAAAATTTTGCTAACTGGATCAAAACTAGGAAGTAATTTAATTCTGTGCTGTTACTCACATAGTAGATGTCTAGAGCTCACCATAGTTAACTATATCAGCATGCTGATGAATGGCTCTCATTTATGTAGCACTCATCACAGCAGTTAATAGTCCACCAGAAGAGCATAATAATAGTATAGGAATACAATAAATTACAAGAGTGCATTTGATTGGCCAGGGATGAATATCTACTATTCAGAGAGTAGGAATTTGCTTATAGTGCAATTATTGAGAAAAAGCCCAGCATTAATTACACAAATCAAGTTTTCCCAGCAGATCAGTGTACAAAGAAATGAATGTAAATAAAAAATAAGGGGTAGTTTGATGGGCCTTTCAGCAATCAAGTTAAAACAATTCTTTCAGTATAATTATACATGTGTTTTGGTTAGAACAATTGAGTTAAGTGACTCTACACTGAAAGAGAAAAGTAAGTGCAGTGTTCATCTGGAACACTCTTACTGAAAGTGATAGCATGATACCATTAGGAAACTCAACAAGACACTCTGCATTCATGCATTAAGAGAAGAAATCTGAACATCTGTTTCCCACTATTGAATTCACAAAAGGGGCTTTGCTGGGCAGGGAATAAGTGAACAAACAATGGCTGGAGAAGGTTATCTCCGACATTTAACAAAATGTTGAAGCATCACAAGAATGACGTAACGTGAGAATGAAATGTCTGAAATAATGGTCTGCTAAAAGTTAGCTTGGCAAATGAAGCACAGAGAACAAGAACAAGCCAAACCTCTACCCATCACTCTTTAAAATGTGTACAATGAATGATCAGTTTATGAACAGCATACTTTTTTATTCAAGATGTACAAGATGGCATGAAATGGTTTTGGAGAAATATGCAATAAAGAATGTTTCACCAAACATTTCTCTAGCCTTAAAAAAAAAAGCAGTGACAATTAAAAAATGCGTCTATAAGTGTTAAAAAATTCCAGACATAATAGTCAAATGAAAGAAAAACCAGGGTTTTATCTTGGATGTGACATTTTCTTTTCTTCTTTTCTTTCCATTTCCACAACCACGAGTCTTGGAAAGGGAGCAATAATAAAAGATAAATGGAAGCAAGAATCAACTCGCTGCCAAGGGCTGTAATACAATACCTCAGCATTTCAAGGGTAAATCAGTCTGAACTGCGTTTGTCGTCCCTCTGAAAAAACGAAATATTAAACTTCCGTTCAGTCAATGCGGACTGCTCAAGGGTAGGAAATCGGTGTCAGAGAGGGGAAAAAAAAAAAAAAGAAAAGAAAAGGGGGGGAAAAATGAGCGGGGAGGAGGAAGTGTAAAAAAAAATCCAAACAACAAACCAAAAACAACACCAACCAAAACCAAAAAACCAAACCAAAAACCGCCTAAAAACAACAACGACACAAACAAGCAAACGAAAAACCCAAACCAAACAAACAAAACCAAAGCCAGGTTTCCCAAGGAGAGCATCGAGCAGAGCGGAGGAGGAGAGGCAGCGCGGCTGCTCCCAGCCCGCTCCGCCGCGCTCGGGGGACGGCGTCGGCTGCGGGAGGCGGGCGGGCAGCGGGTGCGGTCCCGGAGCCCGGCCGGGCCAAGGGGAGAGCCCTGCCCTCCTCCCCCGGGCCAAGGGGAGAGCCCTGCCCGGGCCAAGGGGGGCAGCCCTGTCTGCTTCCCCCAGCCGAGGTGGGAGCGCTGCCCGCCTCCCCCGGGCCGAGGGGGTCAGCCCTGCCCGCCTGCCCAGCCAAGGTGGGAGCCCTGTTCATTCCCCCCCAGCCAAGGTGGGAGCCCTGTTCATTCCCCCCCAGCCGAGGTGGGAGCCCTGT
>JANIJU010003064.1:1525999-1570895 GCA_025504685.1 Leucosticte australis | reverse complement strand
TCATTCCCCCCCAGCCGAGGTGGGAGCCCTGCCTGCCTGCCCAGCCGAGGTGGGAACCCCGCTCATTCCCCCCCAGCCGAGGTGGGAGCCCTGCCTGCCTGCCCAGCCGAGGTGGGAACCCCGCTCATTCCCCCCCAGCCGAGGTGGGAGCCCTGCCTGCCTGCCCAGCCGAGGTGGGAGCCCCGCTCATTCCCCCCCGGCCGAGGTGGGAGCCCTGCCTTCCTACCCGCCCCAGCCCAAGCGGGAGCCCTGCCTGCCGGCTCCCCCCTCCCTTCCTCCCTGCCAAGGTGGGAACTGTGCCTGTGTGCCTCCCTGCCCGCCCCGGCCAAGGTGGGAGCCCTGCCCGCCCTGCCCTGCGGCGGGCTCGCTGTCAACCTTGCGGCGGGGCTCGCCGCGCGGGCTCCTTTAAATTGAGGGCGTTTCGTGTGTCTCGCCGGCTGCTCTCGGGTTTAAAGAGAAAGGGGCCACAGCGAAGCGGGAAGGTGATCTTTGCCCGGCGGCTCTTCTGTGGGGAGTAGGTGCTTTTTGTTTCCTTCTTTCCCAGTCCCGGGGAGGCTGCGGGGGGTACGTGGGGGAGCAGCAGGGCTCGGCTCGGCTTGGCACGGCGGGGGCGGCTGCTGCCGCTGGCTGCTTGGGGGGTTCGCGGGGCTTTGGTGAGGGTTTTTTCCCTCCCGCTCTCTACCGTGGGAGTGTGAAAGCATGGCGGAGGCGGAATGAGAGCGTGCGTGGGTGTGTGGCGGAGGTCCACGCGTGGCTCTCCCGGGGCTCACCGCCGTGAGGATGCGGGTGGCTGGCGGTGAGCCCCGGGCATCCCGCGGAGGGCTGGGGGCTGCGGCGGGTTTGCTTGGTCCTGCCCCCGAGGGGCAGAGCCGGGAGCAGCGCTTCCAGCACTCATGGCAAAGCCATTAGCTCAGCCCGGCTGCGGAGGGGCCCCGAGGAGGACAAACGCATCGGACTCCGCGGCGGGTGAGAGCGGGGCGGGCAGGGAGGGATGGGGGGTGGCTCTTACTCACTGTGCACTCACCCCCGGCCCCAACCTCTGGTTTATCTTTATGGCTTCTTTAGACAGCCCTGGGGTGCCGGTGGTGCGAGAGGAGGAGGGCGGGTTGGTGCGGGGCTGCGGAGGCAGCGGGCGGAGGCGGCCGAGCTCCGCCGGGCGCTCCCGGCCCCTCCGCCGCCCCCCGAGGCAGGAGAACGGGACCCTTCTTGTGCCAAAAGCCGCCCTTGCCTAGCCCAGGGCTCTTGGTTTCCTCTTCAGGCTCTAGAGTCAAATCCCCGGGGACGGAGTTTCACTTTTAAGGAGGCTCTGTTTCTTCGCTAACGTTCTAGGTGTAGGGAAGGAAGGCTGCTGTTATCTGGGATTGCTGTGCGCATCCCGGTGCGGTGGTGACATCTGAGCCTGCTGGCTCTGCGTGCTCTGTTTCTTCACTAACGTTCTAGGTGTAAGCAGTGAAGGTTGCTGTCCCTGTGTGGGATTGCCGTGTGCATCCTGGGGCAGTGGTGACATCTGAGCCTGCTGGCTCTGCGCGCTCCTGGGGGACTGCATCTCCTGGGACAGGAGGACGGATGCATTGCAGGCTCCCCAGTGCAGCTTCAGCATGCTTCTGACATTACTTTGCAATGAAAAAGGAACGAATTATTATTGGTTTTCCATGTATATGATGTGTTTTTTGTTTCATTGCAAAGCAGATGCTGTGCCAAGTGTAACAGCTTTATGAGGGTTTTGTGACGTGGATTGTGATTTAATTGAAGTTTCTAAATAGGCCATTCCTGAATCCATGCTGTATGGTGCCATGGGCCATCTATCAGGATTATACTGCCCTTGTTGGAACCGTGGTCAAACTTACATGAAGGTGGTGAAGTGCTGAAGAGTCAATACTATCCTCAAGTTCTAGCTGCCACTTACTTTATCCTGCTGACTTATTTGGTCACTTTATTTATTTTACCTACAGTCTTGTTTAAATTGGCACACTTACTATGCACAGTACCTCTTCAACTGCACTTTACACCTCTCAGTTAAACTTAACACTAATTTCAGGACAGGATTTAGAAATGGAACATCATAATTAAAAGCCAAGCTGATGATTGGAAGTCAGCTTTCAGTACTGTCTGCACAGTGTCCTTACAGCAAGAGGCACTTCTGCTCCTTGGGAGATGTGATATGTCAGTTTAAATACATACCTTATTTTCTAACTGGTGGAGGTTGAAACTTCCTTTGTACTAATTTTTAATGGCTACTTTGTTTAGACAATCAGAAAAATGTATAATAAGAGCCATGCAAAGAGGAATCAGCTTCAAAGGTTTTGGACAGTGTTAGGAATCAGGGTCATTTTCTAGAAGTTATAATTTTATGAGGAAGTAGACATTGAATGTTCCTAAAGTTTTGCTTTAGGAGCATTCAATTTGTCTGTGTGAGAAAGACTTTCTGCTTTCCTTTTGGTAAGGGAGACATTATCAAGGCAATAAAATTGTTTCTACTAGGCACAGTCCTGAGAATGTCTAGGCTTCCAATGATTAGAACAGATTTTTAAGTGCAGTTAACTTTGTTTTGGTCTGGCCTCAGACCAAGGTCCTTACAGGTATAAAGTATTGGTAAGCTGTTGTGCCAGGCTCTCCATCCTCCCCTCAAAGTGCTGCACACACTTGTAATGTGTATTCATAATGTAAAGGACAAAGGCTTCTTGTGATTAAAACTTACTCTATCAGTGTAGATCACATTTTGATGCAAGCCATGAAAAATTCTAATTGATTAATGAGTTTCAGATGGTGGTTCCCCTTCAGTGCCCCTCCCCCTGCTCCTAATGTACAGCATGCTCCAAGTTAAAACTCAGAAACCTTGGGCTAAATTGGCTGTGGTATAGTTTATAAGGATAATAAAATATCTAGAAAAATTAAATTTCCTTATGAAGATATGCTGCTGCATTTGTCAGCTGGTGTTTTATCTGCTTGTTTATAGTAGTGGGCAAAGTTAAGATGACATGGAAGGTACCTGTCTGATAATGCAGACGAGAATGACCTGTTGTTTCTTATAGAAGGGAAAGCTCTGCAAATAGCTCTTGAAGAGGAAATATGCAAGGTAGTAGCAGAATGACTTTAAAAATGGTTGTGTTTGTTTTTATGTATGTGAAAGGGCAAAAGGAGAGTGATTACTCTTCTGTAGTAAACTGGAGGTGGTAAAGACTGACTAAGTAACATCTAACAGTGAGTGGCAAGTCTCTGGGTTTTTTCTTACTGTTTCTTTTAGTCCATTTTTAGCATTTCAAGAAAGGGAGCTTTCACAGTTTCATTTGGGAAAGTCATTCCACTGTCTAGCAGATCTCACCATGGGGAACAGTTTCCTGACATTAAAAAATGAAAAGTTTTTCGTTATTTTTGTGGCTCTCAAAGGAAGGCATTCATACATCTTTTTTCCCCCTCTTTCTGCATGTATGTGTGTATATACACATATGTATATACGTGTGGAAAAACAAGAGCAACCTTTAGTCTGTGAACTGATGTTATACTCTCCAATCTGAAAAATATGTCAACACTGAGACAGGAAAACTGAAGTAAGTTTTAAAATGTGAATGCATTTATCCCTGCTTCTGCCATGTCTATAAAACTGGCACTTGATGAAGGTGGTGATTGCAATATGGGTCCCAAATTGTGGGCAGCTTCATTTCTACTTGCACAATTATGCATTTTGTTCTGCAGCTCAATCTATTTATGAGCACTGAGTCTTACCCCTTTTTTGCACTCAGCTTGCTGTTACAGTTAGTGAATGATGCACACAATCCACCTAAACTCTAGTAAAATTTCAAAAGTTCTGTTCTTTTCCATCTGCTTGAGGTGATTAGAGCTAGCAGGGAGATCCAGCAGAGACCCTTGCCAGATACACTCATGAGCTCTGTTCTGGCTTTTGATCCTGTGTCTCCTCTCCTTCCAGGCTGGCTGCTTTCCAGTAGCATTACCTTCTCTCTGAGACAGCAGGAGATTGTCTGTGTTTATAGCTGATACCCCTCTGTCAAGCCAATGTGCAGTCTAGTGCTCAAGTTCCAGTTCCTTCAGAGGAAAACGTGCTGCTCTTGTCTCAGCTGCTGTCTGTTTCCTCTATCACTGACAGTAAAGCAGTTGCACAGTTGTGTGCTTGATGTTCAGCTTCTTCTACAACTGGTGCCTAATATGCTTCCTCAGTCATGTAATAACAGATTTCATTGCACAAGCTCAAAGCTTGCCTATTCAATCCTGATAAGATTTATGAAAAGGACTCTTTGAGCCCTGGGTCTGAGGCAGAGTTATGACATCTTCTGTTCCAGTTGTTCCAGCTTTGCAGAGCAGCTGGGCCACTGAGCTAGCATGTGTGCAGATGTTCAGTCCTGGATGGCTCTGGCTTGGCTGCCAGCTGCACAGAGCCAGTCACTGACCTTGCCTGCTGGGCAAGAGTGCCTGGAGGGGCCAAACCTGATCACAGTGTCCCTGTCAGCTCTTCTGCAAAGGGCACATCATGCAGCACCTTTGCATCAGAGCTGATCTGATTGGTCACTGTAGGGAGTTCTGCATTTGCTTTATATGATGGGTTTTTCCCCTCCATAGACATTTTAAATTTGTTTTTATTCTTTTCTAACTGAATACAGAGAAAAAATGCTTGTTTCACTGGATACTTCATTTCCATGCTAATTCATAAGTCAAGCCATCAAGATCAAGTGACTCAGCAAGACTTCTTCATTCCTGACCTGGAAGGATTGTATGTGGGAGCAAGCTGAGAGAAATGCTTCAAGCCCCTTTTTGGTTGAGAATTAATGCACATTTAATTGGGAACCAGGTTGAAGTGAAAATGAAACTCATGTGGTGCAGAGAGCACTGCATTGCCAGCAGCTACTCATTGTAAGCTATGCTGGAGCTGGATGGGTAATTTGGAGTAAAAACATATTGGTTTGCATGATTTTCTAGCAGGCTGGAGCACATGTATTTTCTTTGGATGTATATCTATGCATACATGCAAGCTTTTAGATATATACACATATTTTTCCCTCCCTTTTTATATTTGGTTGAAGAAAATAATCAGAATTTTACAGGTAGGGAGGGTGGTTGGAATAGGAAAGGGAATTGAATCTGGGGATCTGCAACTTTGAGTGCTTCATTGTGCATCATCCAGTTTTACTTTCTAGATCAAACAGTCTTTGCCTCCTGTGTGTTTTGAGTACAGTGTAGCATTCTTGATTCCTTTTTTCCTACCTCTCAACCCCAACAAAAGCCAGTAGGAACACAGAAGATCACTTGTTTGATTCTCATTGCTTTCACCTGATGATCACTGATAACAATCATCAGATAGTGTAAGGTTACACTGCTGCCAAAACACAAGCAATGAACTGCAATAAACAGATAACTAAATGCACTACTGTAAAGCCAAATAAGAACTTCACTGTTCAGTAGCAGCAAGCAGAGAGAAACAGGACCTTTGAGTGTGTTGAATCTGATACACATTTCTGGGTGTACTGTAAACCATCCCACACTGAATTCTTCATCTAGACAATGAGGCTAAGAATTTGAGACATCATCCTCTTATTGAGAGAGGCTGAAAAAAGGGTTGTGCTACATAAATATGAACTGTAACAAAAGAGGATGAAAAGAAGTCAAAGACTGTTCCTCATCTGCATTCTGAATAGTAGGGGGAAGCAGTTGCTTTAAAGCATTTAGAGGTAAGTTTTGAAAATGCTCCTGCATATCACGTCAGCCTCAGCAGTTTACAGAGAAGTGTAACATTCTATAAAATATTTGTCATGTTTGTGTTGGCTAGTTTTAAACAGCTGGATATATGGTGACTTGATGTTGCTGTTAGAAAATAGATGAGGAAACCCAATATTTTTTGGCTACTTGGTTCATACTTTGTCTGCCAAAAGGAAAGGATGAAATAGTTGTTGGGGCCAGAGCCTTGCCTCAGCTGTGGTGATGTGTCCTTGAAAGCTGCTGTCTACCTCTGGTCTAAAAAATAAATCCATTAAGACATTTTAAGGAAGAGATTTGAAGGTGTCTGAGTGATGAAACAAGGGTCTGGCCTTCACCACAGGGAGGATCTTCAAACAGATCTTGAAGGAGCTCAGTTCTGCATTGCTGTCACCTTCAGAGAACTCTCACATTTTGGCTTCTTCCTGGATCCCAGCTGCTGTGTGATGGAGTTCTAATCAGCATCTAATAAGTACAATTGATGAAGTAGATGAACTTTTTATTGAAGCTTGGGTACTTCAGTGCTGAAGTTGAAGTTAAGAGGTTCAGTAGCAATCAGTGTTTGCATGAAGGATAATTCAGAGCTTGAAAGTTTCTGATGCTTGCAGTTTGGTAACTGATCTCCAGTTTAGCTTGTAGAGTTTGTGACAGGAGATACTCTGCTCCTTGAAAGCTGAGTTTTAATTTTTTAATAATTTATTTTAAAAGTCCAAGGGAGGAGTTTTGTGGGTTTTACTGAAGTGTAGGGCAGTTTTTCTGAAAAGTAGTGGAGAAGTGAAAAATTTTGGGGTTTTTTTGGAAATGAAATCAAAGAAAATTTACACAGAGGTAAGGTTGGCTTGTATGTGATTTATCTGTGATTCTTCAGGCTCTTCATCAGCATTAACTTTCTCATTCCTCAGTCCTCACTTTGCATGCCCACTTCACAAATTAGTGCATACATTATTTTCATTCAGGGCTTCTATTTCAAGCACACCTAGTCCCAGTATAGAGATGCATTAATCATTTTCACCTTCTAGAGTGAAAATGATTGATGCATCTCTATATTTCTGTCTCATTTTCACCTTCATTTTGTCACCTGTCTGTCTGGCTTTTGTTCTCTTTCCAGTTTCTCATTCTGAGGAGGTGTCTTATGAAAACTGCATTTAACTCAGAATACCCTTCTTGTCCCTCTTTTTTCTTCTTACTTACCAGAGTTACTGAGAGACTGAAGCACCCTAAAATTCTCCAAAATCTTTTTTCTCCCACTTTTCTTCCCTTAATAGTCTCAAAAGTTTCTTGGGACTTTACACAGCCTGATTGCTGAGTTAGGTCAATATGAAATACACTTAAAGACAATGCTGTGTTTTAGAGGCAAACTGAAATAACATCCCTATTCCCCCAGTTCTCTACTCTGCATTTCCACAGAGAGAGGCCTGAAGTGTAAACAGACTGCAGTGCTTCTTCCACAGACTCTTGTGGAAACCCAGACTGCTTCCATGGAGCTGTCTAAGAAGCCTTCCTTCTGTTTTGTCTTGTCTTAAAGAGATGTAGCTTTGAGACCCTGGAGTTCCTTCAGCCCCAGCAGTGCCAGCAGCCTGATTGTGTCTGGGTGGCTGTCAGCCATCTCATAATGCTGGGGATTAATTAGCCCCAGGTTCCCATAGGGCACTTCATATCCATGGTCCTGGAAGTGATGAAGTGGGGTGAAAGAAAAGGATATTGCCTGATGTTTTCTTCTTTCTTCTTCACAGCCCAGCTCAGTGTCTGTGTGCACCAATTTTTACCCTTCTAGCAGGGCACACCCTGCATGGAGTTTCCTGATTCATATTGCTCTGAGCATCCCTGAAATATAAATAACAACACATTTAGGTTGGAAGGCACCTCCAAGTGTCATCCAGTCCAGCTCCCTCCACAAAGCATGTATGAAATGTGAAATTCTTCCCAGTGAAGAGATGCAGGGTATAATTGGCTCCTTTAGTGAAATAGTTCTGCTTTTTCTGTTGTATTTTTTCAATTTGTATGTAAAGAGAAACAAATTGCAGGATTTCCCCAAATATTTAGATACATACACACTTAGGAATAGAACTTTCTTTTTTCTTTTTTTTTACCACTGTCATTGTAGAGGTTATTAAAGAGAAAAAAGTTTTTTTATTTCTGGCTCTCACTGTATCAGTGGAGGTTGTAGACCCCAGAAAATGGTCAAAATTATTTGGAGGCTCTTTCTGGAAAGCAAGTATGTGATAGATACTTGGTCTTTCCCCTATAGTCTTTGATGACAACTGGTGTCAGTTGTCTGTCTTGCCTCTGATTCTATCCAAAATGATTTGAAAGAGTAATTTATGTGGTTCTGAGTAACGCAGAGAAACTTTAAATATTGAAATAGAGAAACTTTAAATACACTGCCATTGAAATTCCTTAGCTGTTGGTAGCTTCTAGTCTGAATCAATCTATTCTGTGAGTGACAGTCCAGACTGATTTTTGCAGAGCTAACAGTCCAGGCCTTTTCCCTCCCCTCCCTAGCAGCCTGCCCTAAATGAACAGGTATGATTTGAGTTTAATTACCCAGGAAGCCATAAATCCAAGCTGACATTTTTACAAAGTCAGTTTCACAACAGAGCTGTGCATGAGTTAAGTACTTTAGTCTGCTTTAAAATCCTCTGCCTTCAAAGAAACTTTGATACGTGAGGATTTTTTTTTTTGTTAGAAAATTGTAAAATCTACTCATAATTCAGAAATGTGTGTGTATAGAAGAGAATAAATCTTTTTTATGTATGTTTTTGCTTCTCCCCAACTGAAAAAAAATTGTCTAATTTCAGTAAGAAGTATATTTGTAGTGAAAGCTGTGCCTATCTCAAGGGCAAGCTAAACTTCAGGACTTGTGGTGAGGTACTGTCAAAAAGAGCTTATGCAGACCTTTTGCAAACATGGAGTTTAGTTACACACAGTAGGCTGAAAAATGCTGAAGTATTTTAGTACAACTATTAAGATATCCCAAATACCGTTACATACATTTGGAAAAGTCAGTTGCAGCACAATTTTATGGAAGGGCAAATTGGTTTTTTTTTACATTTAGTAAATATTGTCTTTTCTGACATAGAGATTGGTTTCAGTATTTTTGTTATTCAGGCCATAATGGATAGTATAATAAACTGTTCTTTTTTTCTGCTGTTGTTTTTAAGGTCACAAACACCTGGTATGAAAGATATGCAAAGGACAGAGGAAAAATGTTTGCAGATTCATAAATTGAGGGCAATTGACATGTCTTACTACAACTGGTGTGGAAAACAGGCAAAGGACTCTTCCTTGTGGGTCTCACAGTCACTCAATGTCTGTCTGGTGCCACCTGTACAAGACCTTGTGTGTGCTGTTTGAGGGTCCCCAGGATAAGGGAAGAGATGAGAATCTTGACTCCATGGTTCAGGAGGCTGATTTATTATATTATGATATATATTATATTAAAAGAAAATGATATATTAAACTATACTAAAGAAAGAGAAAGGAGACATCAGAAAGCTAGAAAGGAACGAATAATAAAATCTCGTGACAGACTCAGAGAGTCCAACACAGCTGGCTGTGATTGGCCATTAATTAAAAACAATTCAAGTGCAACCAATCAAAGGTGCACCTGTTGGTAAACCATCTCCAGCCCACATTCCACAGCTATCAGATAAATATTGTATGATCCAAAAATCTCTGAAGCTCTCTAGTTAATCTGAATTGGCGTTGGGTGTTGGGTCAGGCACCATAGTGAGTTTTTAGCTTTGTGCAAAATGTTTATTTTCATTTGATTTTAACGATTCCTTGCAGAACATTATGTTGTGTTGGCAACATGTAGCTTGGTGAGTATAAATGAAGTTAACGTTTATCTGTATGATTTAATCACTTACAAAAAAATCCATTAGCAAAACAAAGTTTTGGTCGCTGGTGTGTGCAACCATGTGTTAGATCCACCTCTGTTGTAGTGTGTCTTTATACTTTGCAATACTTTGAAGTAGTTTGGTTTTTGTATCCCCGTATTTTTCCCAAATAGTTTATCCCAGACTGTACCCCCTTCCCTTTCCCTATGGAATCCCTCTCCCTTGATGAGATCATCCCCAAATCCCCACCCTGGCTCTCTGTCAATCACTCAGCATCCCATCCCCTCCATCTAGAAGCTTTGGTCCAAGACGTTGAGTGATTAGCCAGGCCAGGGGTCAACCTCCTGAGAGTTGTTTTATACACTGTCCTAAGTGTCTATCCCTTAGTGCCCATCCCTTTGGGTCATCTATTGGTTGGTAAAATGTTCTCTACTTTTGGTTTCCTCCTCCCTTTAAATGTAACCTTGGCACAACTCCCGGGGCTCTCTCAGCAGGAGGCCCCCTGAGGTGCGGGAGCTCCCTGGAGCTCCTGAATAAAACCTTGGATGAACCCCTGCTAAGAGTCAGCCCTTTCTCCCACCCATGTCTCGGGTGTCTCCTCTGCTGCAAAGGCGACTGGCCCAGCCGCCCTCAGCACCCTCGGGGCTCGAGAGAGCGTCTCCCCGCTGCCGGCCCTGTCGGGGCTGTCCCCCGGTGTCTGCCGACTCGGGGCTGGCCGGGGGCTCCTGCGAGGCTCTCAGGTGGACACACCTCTGGGCACACGATTACTGTTGGCATGATTGAATCACAGAACGGTTCAGCTTGGAAGGGACCTTAAAGACGCCTCATTCCAGCCCCTTCCCTTCCCTACCATGGCAGGGACGCCTTCCACCGGCCCAGGCTGCTCAAAGGCCTGTCCAGCCTGGCCTCGAACCCTTCCAGAGATGGGGACTGTATTCTGATTGGGATTATCTTCTACAATTCTGAAAACGGAGCGCGTGAGACTTTAATTGGTGTAACGAAGAACTTTTTTTTATTTTCTTTTGGCCTGATTTTGTGACCAGGGGACGACAGGCTGAGCCATGTGCACTGCCCTGAGCCCGAAGGCGCGCGGGCCCGGCCTCTCCGACATGCACCAGTACAGTCAGTGGCTCGCCAGCAGACACGAGGCCAACCTGCTGCCAATGAAGGAGGATTTGGCCCTCTGGCTCACAAACCTACTGGGTAAGGCACAAAAGGATGGAATGCACATGCTGGGCACTGTTAGCTGGGAATTCAGATTTCTTTGTGTTTCAAAAATAAAGTTACGGTTACGTGTTATAACACAAATATTAGCAAGGTCAGAAAAGCTGATGGGTCATTTGCCTCCACTGCGTTTCTGTCAGTAGCATAACTGAACGTTATACATTCTGTGTTTAGTTTTCTTTCAAATTTCCTTGTAATTCTTTTTTTTCTGCATGTATTTTCTGTACCTGTACCACAAAGCTGAATGATACTAATTGCTGCCTTCACCTATGCCTTCCATTTTTACTGGTGGGCCTCCTGAAGAGTATGGGGTAGTGACTTGAGCAGAAGGAACCTTTTAATAGCTCTTCTCTGACCAAGTGGTCTAGTAATTATTATTGCTGCCCAAGGCAGTGCATGCTGAGACTTGTGGTAGCCTGTGCAGAGAGGGGTTTGACCTGGCATAGCTGGGACCTGGAGATTTACTGCTGTGCATCTTGGTGAAGACAAAGCTTGCTGTTGTCAGAAGAGGATGCAAACCAAAACTGAGGAAAAAAAAAATCAGGTACATATAAAAAAGAGCAAATGAGATTGTCCCTGGCAGGAAGGAAAGAGACAATTCTTTGAGATGTGCAAATTACTCAAGAAGGTGGCATTTGGAAATTATGAGCTGGGAAATAGTATGTTGTTTGCTGAGAACACTCAGGGAAAAATGTCTTTCATATGATCTCTGTAAATACTACCAAAAAAACAGATGACTTAGAGAATACCTCATCCTAAGGGAGACATGTAGGGGGATACAGTGTGGGTAAATGAAGGTGGTGTAGAAGGTAATCTTATCCCCCAATGAGTTGCAGCTGGACCAATTGCTAAAGATCAGAAGCAGGCTTGATCTTAACAGGCCACACCTGTAGCCAGTAAGAACAAGTGGTGTAAAAGAGTGGATTGGTGGGATCTGGAGTGAGAGGAGTGCTGCAAGGACCGGGAACAGTCAGTGCTTAGAGGAGCTGCCTGTGAGAAACATCCAGGAGGTATGAAGCTCTGGCAATATGAAATCTTTGTACTATAATGACGATAGAATTCATGCTCTGTAAGACAACAAAGCATGCCAGTAATTCCTCTCATTAAATAAAGAAAAGAAAAATATTTCAGAAGCTCTGTTTACGTGAAACTTTAGTTGATGGGATTTTGGAAGAAAACTTGGCGTGCGTGGTTTTGGAGGATTTATTTAATTTTTCAAAAAAATTTCTGAAGATCTGTTCTGGTGAGATGTGGGCAGTGTCTTGCCATGGCAAATGCTGTAGTTAAACCATCTCAGTGATATCATACAGTAACAGAGTGTATCCAGTGTCTTTCATCAGCACATTCTATATTGGTCTATTTCCTCTTTTTTAAGAGAAAGAAAAGGAAATATCACTTATGTCATGACAGATGTGATCAATAAGCACAATGTCAACAGAACACAATATTTTGCAGGTAGACAATACCTATTTTTGAGTTATGAACCCACAGCTGCAAAAGTGGCAGGTGTTTTAAATGGCTTATTTGTATGGTACTTCCATTTAAATGAGTGTGTTTTGAATATAAAATTGTCTATGCAAAACCAGAACAAAATTCCGAACTTTTCATTCCAATTATCACAAGGCAGCAATCCAAGTGACTGTTTTTTTGAATTGGAAGCAGCACATTCCATTAAGGATTCAATATATTGTTTAAATGTTTTGGACAATGAAGTTTTAAGTGATCCACTCTAAAACAAATAGAAGATTGCTTGCAGTTTGTGACAGAGTTCTCCCAGTGATAAGTTCAGGAATGAGGTCACTCTTTGAGCAAGAAAGTAGCAACCAGCAGGAGGTTCCGAAATGCCAACTGTAATTAAATATCTGATTTTTCATATGGACACCAAGTTCTGCATTGCAGAACTAAATGGGCACAACCTTCTTTTAATTAAGCAGCATATACAGTTCATTTGCTTAATGCATTCCCCCACACCTTCTTGCACCAAGCTCTCCTTTTCTCAGAGTTTGTGCTGATGAATTGAAATTTTAGTGTTTTGTTAGAGTGCTTTGAATTCCTATGTGGACATTGTTATTCAAATTAATAATTCAATTCAATTAAAATTCACATTCAAAATAAATGAAGTGTGAATTAAAATAATTATTATTCATAAGAGTATATTAACTCAGAATTCAAATTTGGTTTAATTACTGCATAATTTGGATAAACTTTAAATAGAGGAGGTATGTATGAGGATGCTGCTGTACAGTAAAATAGCAATTAATATAAAGCATGCACTTTTCAGCATCCAAAAGGATAGAAGAATACAGAAGGCTTTTTTTGTTTGTTTTGGGTTTTTTCCTGTCTACATGGAAGAAATAATGTATTTTGAATTAATGGGCAGTAGATCTTTACATGCATGGATGTGCAAGTAACAGGGGGCAGATAATACTGTGTGTATCCACATCCCAGCTTGCTCTGTCTGTGTCTTGTGTGGCTTCTTTGTAAGTGGCCTTATTGCAGTTTTCATGCAATAAGATTACTCAATTTTTAAGGGAAATTATTATGTATTTCATTTAACTTTTGCCATTTTGTTCATATTTTTGTCATTCATCTGCGCTAGGACTCAACAAGGACACAATCTTATCAAAGAAATATACATTAAAAATAGTATGTTAGGCAAATACAGGGCTGAAACTCTTTGAGGTAGTTTGATCAAGTGATGGTTTTTAGGAGATTTTTGTGGAGAGACAGTGATGTTCTATGCAGTGTTACTGGAAGTGGGAATGGTGATGGTTTTGCAGCAGCATAGCCTGATGTGGGTTCAAAACCCACAAAAAGCCATTATTGGGATATTGCACTTTATAATATGAATGGAGTGTTCTGATATCAGGTAGAAAGTAGGAATAGCTAGAATTTGACCTTACCCAATTGATAAATTGGAAAAGTGAGCTACAAGGTGCAGCTGGAAAATAACATTGGAAGAATTCTTTAATCCTGAGACTTTGCATATTTAATTTACCATGGACATTGTTGTGGGGTTTTTTGTTTAGTAATCACCAGTACTTTTGTGTGCACTTTGCTAATTATTTTTTGGAACCATGTCAGAGAAACTCAGAGCTTCTGAGAGGACAGTTCCTCTTTACAGCTCCATTGCTGAATGGATTTTAGCTGTCTGTACTCTGGGGGATGGAAAAAGGACATTGCAGATGAAATCCATGTGTCAGATAGGATTAACTCATATGATAATGTACATTAGAGCATTTTCAAAGTGGGACATGTGCTTTGTCTGCTGGAAAGGGAGATTGCAGCCATAGATGTTGTGTCTCCTGTCCTCGCTTCTCTCTGTTGAGCTTTGGTGTCTCAGTCAAGAGTGGCAGTGACAAAGCCAACAAGATGTGTTAATCTAGCTGACTTGCAAGTCAGAATGATCTCTGAGCCTTCTTTCTATTAGGTATAGAGCTAATGAATCATTTGGGAATGCTTTCACTTCTGACAAACTCCAAATTTGGTAGATTCCTTACTTACTTTAGTAGAATGTTCTTGTGGACACGGAAGAGGATTCAGAGTCACAATGCTGCAGAAATTAAATTCTGCATATGCTGCATTTGGACACTGCAGTGCTTCAACAATTCCACAGCCACCAGAAGAGCTCAACTACTGACTGATGAGAGAAGAGAGAAGCTCCCCACACTATAAAAGCAGTGTAACAGCAGGTAGCCAAACACACAAAGTCACGTTACATCAGTGACCTCAATAAAAAGGTGTTCACTGTATCACTGTACACTGAAAATCATGGCAAGGTAACCCAGGGCAGTGAGTCTGCAAGAAAACCATTCTTGTGATTTTGGTTTGTACATGTAATAACTGAAGATTCCAATGGTTCCCATCTAAATCCCCCTCTTCAGCCTTTCTGCTTGAATTAAGAAATGCTAGTCATCCTTAAAGTCTCTGACTCTGTGAAGCAGGCTCTAGGTTTCATAATTTCAGTTCTCTTCCACTCTGAGCAAGGTGCATATGGGAATTAGCACCCTTGGGCCACAGAGCTCTTCTAGTAGAGGCAAAATGGCCATTTGAAAGATTTGCTTGTCTGCTTTACTCTCTAGTATTGTCTTGTTTTCTTTTGTGTGTCTGCAGAAGCAGAATGGCTGACATGAGGAGGAGTGGGGCTCCTCGCCAGCCTGTAGGACAGGTACAGAGAGATGGCTTCCTTGTTTCCTCTTGAAGTTTTGTTTTGTGGACCTCTAATCTTTTTCCCCGTTCCCAGAGTTTATTTTCAAGCTGCAGAGGGTTATATTGTCTTTCTATTCCATCCAGCTTCATTTAGCATGTGGGACTGACTACACCTCAGGCATATGTTGGGTTCCAAGGTTTCAGTCCTGTTCAGGGCTTCAGAAGCTCTTAGGTGAGGGCCCAGGGAATGCAGGATGCTGAGAAATCTGATATGTAAACACTGAACATTGTTTGATGCATGTAAAAGTTGCTTGGGTGCAAAAGTGAAGGAGGCTTGGAGGAAAGGAACAGAGGTGAGGATGTTAGGAGAGGCATCAAGTTGAAGACAAGGCCAAGTATTTAAAAGGTTGAAGAAGGTGTACAGTTTGAAGTTGGAGAATGGTGAGTTTTCTGCAAGGGAACTGTCTTTCTTTGATTCTGAATTACATCTGTGTCAGCCTAGTGCTCTTGCTCACCTTGTTGCCTAAGAGCATTCTGTAGCAGAACATTTTCAACATCAGTTTGTTCAGAACGATCCAGTGGGAAATACAGGTTTTAATTGTGTGAGTCTCAAGGTATTCACAGTACTGATACCTCCAGTGATTCTCTGGCACTGATATAGTTTCTTACTTAGCTGAGTTGCTTTATAATTTTCTTTATTATCAGCATGCCTTTGGAATTTTTTATATGTCCCATTTCAATTAAGTAATAATGTCTCAATGCTTTCAAAATTATTTCTCCTGCTGTCAACTATTGTAGGGAACAGAGCAGTGTTGTCAGAAAAGAACCAGTTTTGCATATGCATAGTCACTTACCTTGATTTTCTTTATTTTTATCACATTTTGTTTTCTTGCATTTATATGCCATGTGAATTGAGAGGGTCAGGAGCAATTGTATCAGTAGGTCCTCAGTATTGCAGATGTTTCAGAGATTCCCTTGAGTGAAATATTTCTATTTGTAAACTACCAGTGTGTTACTACACAAAATATACAATTAAAATAGTCCATCAGCAAGTTGTGAGGCTGGAGTCAGTCTTGCCCTGTAGTTATCACACCAAGTGTGATGGAGGAATTGACTAGATTTGGCTTCCTGGGTCTTTAAGCCCATCTCTTCTTCTGAAGGCTCTGGGTGTTTGAGACCCATAAGGAAAATTTCATCTTCATCCTCTTGGGCACACACCCAAGGCATGAACTCTCTTCCATTATTTCTTCATGGACCTCCAGTCTGGTTTTATTAGGTCCCCCAGCCCTGGGTGACCTTACGGATAGTTGCTCACAGTTTGCAAGTGGTAGGAGTTCAGGTGCAGCTGTTTGACCCTCCCTCTCACCACAACCACTTTTTCTGGTGGTTGTGGTGAGAGGGAGGGTAGGCAGCCCTTGAGAGGTTTCTGAAAGCCTTCATATTCCTGGATTTTCTTCTCATACTTGCAGTGTTGTTTTTTTTTATTATACTTAATGTTATTACCATTCTGTAAAAACATTGCAACTGCTTTCTGGTAATTATAGGGGGAGTTGTACATTTTTAATGGAGTTTGATGTTTTTTCCATACAAATACACGGAGCAATTTTTTTCCTCAGGTTATGAACATTACTCTTACTTGAATCAATCCATTTCTACTGTTAAATATGTCAGCGTGTCTGTTTCAGCAAAGAAATGCCACCTTATGAAGCCATAAAATACAGTGAACTGAAAGCTGACACCTAATATACTTTTCATTGGAGACAGATGTTCAATGCAAAACTCATTCTTTCAGATTTCATAAAGGCAAATAGAACTCAAATAATCCAGTTTAGTGCACAATATGCAGTGACCAAACTGCTAATGCAAGTCAGCACTTAAAATAATATAAATAGATTGTTAAATAGCAGAAGAAGATAACTAAATTTTTTTTTATATCTTTGTAAAAAACAAAATATCATTAATTTTGTTTTAAGGGTTTTATAACATTCTGTTATTATGAAATGATGCATCTGTATAGCATAGGACAAAAGAGATATGTAGAATGTGTGTGAGGGGGTTGTTTGTGTTTGTGAAAAAATTTTGTGTTGCAAAGCAAAATAAAAATTTTTAGTCTGTTAAAGATACTTAAAATAAGTTAAAGATACTTAAAATAAATTTTTTAGAAGAGAAGGAGTGTATTATAAAAAGTAATACTCAAGCAGTTTCTGAAGCATAGTTATTTTTAAAATTTAGCTTCTAAGTGGCTTTAGAGCATTTTATAAAAATGCTGATGGGGCAAATGTGAAAATATGTAGGCTAGAATGGTGGCAAAGTCTTTTGAGATGCTGAGCTGTTCAGGTTTTTTTGTGTCTGGGCTATTATAGTTTCATTCCTGGCTTCATTTAATCTGGAGATATGGCAAAAATATTATCAGTTAGGCATAAGCTAACTCTGCATGTCTGCAGTGCTGCTGCTGCTCTTTTGCCTGGAGAAGTCATTTATGCATACAGGAGCTATAAAGTGGGCTGCATGGCAAATAGAATCAAGTGGGAATAAAACAGGGAAATTCTTCATGTTAAAAAGATATTTCTGAAGTAAAATGTAGAAAAGATATTTCTGAAGTAAATGAAGAAAAGAACAAGTTTAGCTTCAATGAAAAACAGAAGTGTGCTGTATCTGAAGATGGTTTGCTGCAGCAATCTTTATCATTTTTATTTTAACCTACCAAACTGAAAGAGCTCACATTTTGGGTTTTGCCCAAAAGATACTTTAACATCTCAAAGTTCTCAGACAAGGGCCTAGAGAAATCAGCTTTCCTATAGCATTTTTAAAATCTTACTGCTTTATAATGCTGCTGTCTTCAGTACTGTGACATGGAGTATCAATGGGTACAATGTATCAGCAAGAAGTTCAGTACTAATGCATATACTTCATTTTTGTTACTTTTGAATGTTATTTTCCCCCTCTCTTCTTAGCAAAAAGATATGGGACAGCTTTTCCTGTTTTGTTTGACAAAAACTTGCAGTGAACCTGTTCTAAACAGATTAATATTTTCAGTTTCCAGACATCTCATGGAAGCAGGAGTGGATGTGGATGGGATGAGGAGCCAGTCTCACTTCAGTTTTTAAATGTTCTTCTTTTTTCTTTTTTTGGCACACTAGACTATTGTTGCTAATGCATGCTGTGTAACAGCCTATGAAAAATGGGTTAGTAGTGTTATTTCCTAAATGGCATATTTAAATACTGGAGGGGGAAAAAAATACTGTCATAATTGGAAGAACAAGGATTATTCCTTTATGTTCTCTGGATATAAGTTAAAAGGGCTAAAAAATACAGCAGCTTGTCAATATAGTGTCTAAAGTAAAGGGAAATGTTTTGGTAGAAATGTGAAAATGAAAAACCCTCAATAGGAAATGGGAATATTTTTACTGAAGATTTTGTTAAGATCCTGGAAGTTTAGTCTGGGATGGTAAATAATTCCCTTCCCATCTGGGGTCAGCATGCAATCTCCTCATGGCACAGGTGATCCCCTCTTCCAGGGGGATGTGATTTCATTGCTGTGTGAGCTTGTCTGGCCTGCTGCAGAAGAGAGGACAGCTCCTGGCAGCTGAAGTGCTGTCCTGTAGCCTGATGTGAGAATTGATGTAGTTTATAAGCAGGGTATTTTAGGTTTGTGCTTTTAGTGAAAGTTTTGATCTGTGTGATAAGTAGATGTAAAACATGAAATTTTACTCTCTATTATTTTGTTATGTACCTAACTTTACTTCTGAAAAAGAACATTCATAGGATCATTGCAGTCACTGTCTTCTCTACTTCTTGCAGGATCAAGGTGTAAGAGTCTACTAAAAATATACCACCCTTTTTGAGATGGTTTTCTACTTCTGTTACAAAATCAACTCTTAGCAATTCATGCTATAACTGCACATGCACACTGGTGTAAACCATTTTCCTGCTGTACTCTCTCTTTTACTCTCTCTTTTAAAACATCATGTTAAAAGCACTGCATCTTGATAAGTAAAGTGAAATACACAGGGTTGGATATGATGGAACTAGTTTTCAAATATCACATGCCTTCCCAAAGAAAGCATGGGTTTTTTTTTCATAATGTGCTGTATATCTGCCAGTAAAGTAGTATTGAGGTCATTCCTAAAATATTCAAAGTAATGCAAGTTTTTCAGTTAAAGTTTTTTCATTTTTTTTAAATTTTATTTCTCTTTTTACATAAATGCAGTCTATACCATTGCATGCTTTCTGCCATGCTAACTTTCTGTTTGATGTTCAGGTAGAGAAATAACAGCAGAAACCTTTATGGAGAAATTGGATAATGGTGCCTTGCTTTGCCGGCTAGCTGAGACCCTGCAGGAGAAATTTAAGGAAAACAGCTTTGATGCAAACAAGCCTGGCAAAGTAAGTGTTGGTCAACACTCTAGCATTTAATATCAGTCTCTGTTGTATCCCAGCATTTTGGTACTGAGGGTTTTTTTGAACAGTTAACAGGTTTTATATGTGGAGATTCTGCAAATGGGTGGGGAGGAAATTGCTCTGTGTAGAAAAATTGCAGTATGAAATGGATGGAAATAATGTTTATTTGGTATTTATTTAAGTATCTATGCAAAGCAGTTACTCAAAAAGTACTTGTAAAATGTGGGCAATAAGAATAAACCAGATCTAGCAGTGGGATGTGGTAGGCAATAGTAAAAATATGATCCTTGTGTTTATTTTCAAGGGGAATATTAAGTAGCTGAGGGAGGTGTCTTCTCCTCTAAGAACAGCTCTAGGGAGACCATTAACAAAATTCTATAGTTAGTTTTGGTGCCTTGAGTTTAAAGATCCTGTTGATGTACTGGGAGAGGTTTCAGTAAAGAGTTGAAGGAATTGTATGGAAAATGTGAAACTTAGAAAATACTTAGGAGTTTTGGAAGGATCTGTTTAAGGACTTGTTTGAACACAACCTTGCTTTAATTTAAACTATTCTCATGGGAAAATCTTACTGGGAAACATTCAAGAGTGCAGCAAGTTTATTTATTGGAGAAGTAGAATCAAATGGTTGACACATTAACACATTCAATGTGTAACTGTTCTTACATTTTTTGGTTGCATTCAGGTACATCTTCCTTGAAAGCTAAAACAGGCAAATAAAGAACAGGTAAAAAAGAGGCCAAGAACAGAAATCACATAATGCATTTTCTGCTCTTGATGTTTCATAACTTGTCTGTAGCAGGAATTAGGGCATGGCATAAATTTTGAACTGACAGCCTTGTGTCAGTTGCACCTGTGTAAGTTGTTTTTCTTGGTTCCAAGTTCATAATTGTTGTTGGAGAAGAAATTGTCTGCCATATTTCCTAGTTCAAATTGTAATCAGGTCTTCTTTAATAGAAGTATTGGGTGGCTTTGGAGTTCCTCTTCATAATGTGGTCTGGCTTGTCTTCACCCAAGTGTCATGGTAGTTTTCAAGTGAGAAAGCACACAGGGCAGTTTTTATGATTGAGCCTAGGAACTAGCTAAGCAGAAGGAAAGGTTACTTCTACTGTTTTTTGTGTTCTAAGTTACATTAGAAGACAATTAGACATTTGCAGACCCATTATTTGTGGTCATTATTTGGATTTGTTGGTCTTTATTTATCAGGCCAGTCCAACTGACAATGCATTTAAAGGAAAAAAAATCTACCTCACTGCTATTTTCTCAGTGTATGTTATTTCATGCTTAGTTAGAATTCAAAGAAATGGCAGAGTAATAGATCTGTATCATTGTATCCTATTAGGGAGCTATTCATCCTTTCAGATTTTAATTCCCTGTACAGCACTCTTGGGCAATAGGACTAGTCTTCACGGTGAGAAATCTGACTTTGTGGTGCCAAGAACATTTATGAGGAGATAATGCTGTATGAAATTTAGCACAGAAAGGATTCCACAATCCTCCCCTGAATCCTTTTTATGCATTTCATTAATAGTAGATGTGGAATTTTGAAGCCATTTGACCCTTGCTCTGCCCAGGATAACAGAAACATGTTTTTTCCCCAAGGTGCCCTGATGGCTTCACTGGCAGCTGGGAGAAGCCACTGATTTCTATGGAGTTCAGCCTCTGTCAAAATAGATAACTAACTTTTCTAACCATATATGTAACTTTGAATTTTTTTAGATAGAAGCAGCTGTATAATGATAATGACATAAAATGAGCCAGAAGGATCAGTTTGCCTGCTGCATCTGAGTGAGGAAGTCATGATAAGGATATGGTTCATGGAGGGAGTGTGTGTCATCTTAACCAAGGCCTTCCACAAGCTTGAAGATCTGGTCTGCTTTCATAAGCAAAGCTTTACCTTCTATGGGAACTTGTTCCTATGGAAAAGCTTCATATAATATTTTGGGTTTAGTTTTAGGTGATATATCCTGCTCTGATTGATATGTATTACTGATCATGAATTCATTGTAAAGCTCTTTGGGGCTGTCTGGCCAGTTTAGCAACAATAGCAACAGATTTAGGAAGGCATTAAAAGCTAATATTACATGCACTGAGTCATCAGGTTTTTTGCCATAATTCCCTAAATTCATATTGCAGTACCCTACAAAATAGCAGAGGTTAAATCCTATTGCTTCTGGTTTAATAGCTTGTGCAATAAGTTTCAAGTCAATGTCAGTTTTGCAGTTGGTTTGTTAACTAAACTGTATCATTCCCTTTCTCATTAGTGAGCATTAACCTTCCTTCAGATTTCAGGAATCCCCCTAGGCCAGCATCAGCTATTTTGAGTGTGGAGTAAATTGGAAAAACAGATGTCAAAAAAGTTCCCAAAATATTGTGTTTTCCAAATCTGGAAGGAAGATTGTCATGTTGATATCAACATCCCTTTTTTGTCATGTGGAAACACTTGTGGATAGTGGGGACATTTTCAAAATACACAGGAAACTACTGGCAATGTGACTTTGGGGATAGAGCTTTAAGAGGCTGAAAAGGAGATTAAATGGATTGTGATGAAGAAGTAGTCTTCTTTCCTTAAGACTCAGAGGCAGGAAAGAAAGGCATAACTTTTTATGCATGAAGGAAATAATGGAGTTGCTTTTTGTGAATGATTGGATAGGTTAGGATTGAGTGTGGAAAGAGGGGCATGTGATGGAGCTGGCAAAATCAGGAATGGTGTGGTAAATGGTCAGTTTCTGTACAAAAACTATAGGACATTGAATGAAGCTGGTGGAAGCCAAACAAGAAAAAGGGAGACCTTGTTTACATACAAATTGGAAAATTCTTGTCAAGGAGTCACCATGATATCTTCTGAAAAATCCCTTCACCAGGATTTTCTCCTGGGAAGCTGAGAAGCCTCAGAGAGGAATGAAAACAATAATGATCTGATTGATTGCTGCTCCTGTGTTTGCTGCTTTGGGATGTGGCTTGGACATTGTTTACCAACAGGTGAATGTTTGATTGGTTCCATGTGAATTGTTTTAATTTAATAACCAATCACAGCCAGCTGTGTCAGACTCTGACTCAATCATGACTTTTTATTATTCATTCTTTCCTAGCCTTCTGATGTATTCCTTCTCTTTCTTTAGTATAGCATTCATGAATATAATATCATAAAACAGTAAATCAGCCTTCTGAGAACCTGGAGTCAAAATTCTCATCTCTGACCTCATCCTGGGGACCCTTACAAACACCACGTCAAGGAGTGTTTAAACTGAATAAATTTAAAAGTACAGTACTGAATAAGGTGTGAGAAGAGAGATCTTTTGGAAGGCTGAATACACAGAAACCCCACCCAGAGGAGGAAGTCCCTATAGCTGAAAAGTATTAGAACTTGAGAAAGCATGAGGGTCACTCATAGGTTCTGTGTGTTATTGTTTCTTGGGGATGAGTACCCTGCTGGCTGTGCCAGTGGACAAAGGGAAATTATCACAAGAGTCAAGCTTCAAAGAAATTACTTTGAATTATGTTTGGATTTTTTGTTTCTGTAGAAAGCCTTTTTAGGACTGAATCCCTGCATCTAAAAATACCACCTGGGCCCAAGTCCACTGTGATATTGGTTTTTCAGGAGAGTGATGTAGAATGTGGAGTACAGGAGTTTGGCAGCCTCTGGTGCTGTTCAGGCAGTCTCTGCACGTTGCTGTTGTGAGCTTAATGCCATAATAAGCACCCTTAGATATCATAATGACTCTGGCTGCTTTGCTGTTTGAGTGGTTCATATTCAGTAATAAGAATATTAAAAGCATTTCAGTTTCTAGAGAGGAAGCAGTTAAAAATTCTTCATTTCAGAAGATGTTAGGTCATAGGATTCTTTTGCAAATCCCAGAATGTGGCATTCATATTTTCTGGAAAATCCCTTCGCCCAGGATTTTCTCCTGGGAAGCTGAGAAGCCTCAGAGAAAAAGGAAAACAATTATCTGATTTTCTTCTCCTGTGTTTTGCTGCTTTGGAATGTGTTTGGAGATTTTTTACCCACAGGTGATTGTTTCATTGGTTTCATGTGAGTTGTTTTCACTCTTTGACCAATCAGGGCCAAGCTGTGTTGGGGCTCTGGAAAGAGTCACAAGTTTTCATTATTATCTTTTTAGCCTTCAGTAAGTATCCTTTCTGTATTCTTTAGTATAGTTTAGTTTAGCATTTTTAAATATAATATAGTATCATAAAATAATAAATGAGCCTTCTGAGAACGTGGAGTCAGATCCATCATTCCTCCCTGCCACGGGGCACCTCACAAATACAATCCCAGAAGACAATGTTCTTCATTGTTAAGCAGCTAAACCATGCTTCAAAACCTGATAATTCTGAAAGCATTGATGTTGTATCTGATCCTTTGCTACAAACAGACAAAATTTTTGAGTCTTAGATGAAAATGGATTTTTTAAAACAGGGAGGTCAGTTTGACTATATAATGTATTTCCTAAGAAGTAATTTTTTTCCTCTTTCTGGAGATTTTTAGAGTCATCAATCTAATAATGTACATTTATAAAATGACAAGGAGATAACTGGCTTCAATCTTAATAAATGCTCAAGATTTGTGTAGTAGTAAGTTGTTGAAACTAGCTGTGCTGGTGCTAATGGAGTGCTGTCTTGAAACTACAGACTTATTGTTATAGCAGCAGCTATTCCATGAGAGTAATTAATGTTGCATTAGGCCATTTTCTAATTTTCTCCCACTGACTTGCATTTCTTCTCCACAGTTTCCTGTCAGTATTTTACTTTTCCTGACAGATAGTTAATTTGAGAATTTCACAGCTGCACAAATAAATCCAGAGCATCAAGACATGTGCAGTATGCACAGAGCCCACATTTGATTTGGTTTGGCTTAGTTCAGTAAGACCAGTAAAAAAGATTTTAAAATAAGCATAAATAAACTGTGTTAATTGTTGTTACCATTTTTGTTGGCAGGGCACAGTAGTGTGCCCACCATCCTTGGAGCTGCTGATATATTTACAAATACTCCACTTAAAACTATGTCTTGATGGAGCAGGTTGAAGGTCAATTATCTTTGAGAGTCATATTATGCATTTTAAGAGTTACAATTAAAATAATCTCTACCAATTATTCAGAATTAGATCTGGAATCTGGATCTTGCTCTTAGACCCCAGATGGCCAAAGTCTGATCTAATCAACATGGTGGTTTTATTTATACTATAGGTTTCAGTTTCTCAAGATTATCTGTGTCCTGTAGGTGGGATGAATGTGTGGCATTCTGTAAACTTGGTGCCTTGAACCTGTCTGCCCAGTGTAAGAAAGCTTCAGCTGCATCAGTGATGTCAGGTCCCCTGTAAGTTACAAATCTGACTCTCCAGCTGAGGATTTCATGAATAGGGCTGCATCCTTTGTTAGGCTGTGAACAGATCCTTTGTGGTCTGGAGCAGCAATTTGCTTTTCTGGACTTATTTTGCCATAAAAGCTCATGGAGCCAACTTCTAATCACATGCATGATGGATATGACTCTCAGTTACTTGGGAGGATTGAAAAACAACAGCATTGTCTTTCTGTGTATTAATCTTTCTAGTGGCGGACTGATGTGGAGAGGGAAAGAATGATCTTGCAAAATGATTCACAAGTGCTGATCCATCTAGAAGGAATGATTTCCACAAGGCTGGAAAGCTGCTTTTTAGAGGACTCTGTATGTTTCTCAGACATGTCAATAGCTTGCTCCTTCAGCTGGGTTGCTGCCAGGTTTCTTGCAGATATTGAAGGATTTGTCTGCAGTAGGTCACATGCACAAACCTTCTGTGCCTCAGCAAATACTCCTGCTAATAGTAAACTGAAGTTTATGCTTGCAGGAGGTTTGCATGGTACAATAGAGTGGTGCTGCCCATCAGACTATGAAAGCAGATTTCTGAACAATTCCAGGATATTGTGTGTTTGTCTACTTGGCATGTTCCAGGTGAATCCATTGAAGAACTACTTAAAAAGGTTTTAAATGCACTTCAAGCACTGTGTTGGAAGCAGAGCTATGCAATCCTGGAGGCAGCACCAAGACATCTGGATTGTTCTTCTCATTGATATTTGTCCCTGGGAAGGCATGGTTTGTTCCCTGGTTTGGCTGAAGAGCAGTGGATGTGAACTGGCCTTGCTCTTTTCAGTGATTCTCCTGCATCCCTCTCTCTCTGCTCCTGTTTAACATTGCAGAAATAACAAGAATTTGCATCACGAGCTAATTGTCAGGGAAAAAGCAGGGCAGATTTAAGTATTTAACTACTTGGTAGTCCAACTTTGGAAAATATAATCAGGTCATGAGGACCAAATTTTGATTTCTAATAATATAATTTAACAGGAGAACGCCAAGTTTTTTTCCCAGAGATTTTTAATTAACATTGACTTTGTATGGAATGCTAATACCTAAACACTTCATTACATTTATGTTAAACCTGGGTGTTTTCATAACATTTTTGCCATTACTTCAATACATGTATTAAAGATAGGGATGGCATATTTTCTGAGAGAAATTTATAAAAAGCCATTTTTAGATTTGCTGGATTTTGCCTCTTATATGAAATGCATTGTTATGTTCCTGTTACTTATTTAATTAAGTATTTAAAGCAAACTATAGACATCTTTGTAAGAGATCTTTCTATTTGGCTTTTTATTTAGACTACTAGGAATAGTCTGGAAGAGAAATGTAACAGAGACTTGTGTGGAAATTACCTTATAACTTGAGAAAACAACATAATTTAGACCAACTGTCTTCAGTTTGCAGTGCAATTCTTAGGTCTGAGTTAGTGGTAGCAGTTCTCTGGGAATAATGAATAAGGAAGAGCTGCAGAATTAATGCAATTACCAATAGTGACTCCTGAACCAAGATTAGCCAAAATTTCTGAGGCAATGGGAACATAAGTAATTAGTGCAATGCAGAAGAAGAAAACAAAGTCCCTTTGAGGCACAGACATAAATTTATATTTACCATAATTATGTTTGTTTATTTAAATAAATATTCAAATTTGTGTTTGTTTATGTAAATCAGCCCCAAAGGCTTCAAGGATGCAGTAAAGCTTTGCTCTTAACTTGAGGCTGATATAAGGCTGATTTAGAAATTTTGTTGTATAGATAAAAGCTCCACCATGTTTTTCTAATCATGAAAGTTTTTAAGTTCCACACCTGTTTAGAATTCCCTGGGCTCTAGCAGTTTCCTTGTGGTTTTTAATGGGAGAATTTACAGGAATTCAGATTCTTTATGATAAAGACAAAGATGCTTTTTTTTCTCAAAAATTACCATCCAGGGCTTTGGAGCATCAGATTTACCTGCAGGGAGGTTCATGCTAAATTCTTCCTGAAGGTTTTCAGCATCTGCATGAAAATTCCATTATTAAACATCTGAAAATTCAGAAAGCAAACAGATAAAGCATCTCAAAAAATTCTGCATTTCTTTAGGCTGTCTAGATATTTCAGAGTCTTCCTGGACACTTGCCTCATGGGAGTGCACAAGTGCACCATTTGGAACTAATCTTGCAGCAAAGGGCTGGAAAACCCTCATCTTGTTTTGCACTCAGAGTGCCACAAAATGTGAGATTGATCATTGGGAGGAAAGCAGGTGGAAGAGGAGGCATAATGGTAATATCCACCATTATCAAGGAATCTGAATAGCTTCTTACATTTGTTATTTAGACTGACAGTGAAGGGCTATTCACTATAATTCCATACATCAAATTAATGTTTGTTATTTGACCACACTGTCAGTGAAAATGTGGAAACCTTTTTCCATAAGAAATTTTAGAACCTGTAATGTGTTTTGATGAACTTCAACCATGTAGTAAGAATTTTTTTTGAAGCATTTTCCTTAGCTTGGGTTCTTCTGGAATAATTAAGTAATAAAGTGATTTTGAAATTGCTATTACTAAAATTAGTTGCTTTTGCCAAAATTTAGTGGGTTTTATGCTTTATTTTGAGAGAATCATGTCCCCTTTAGGAATGTGATGTTTGATAAAACATAATTTGATAATACATAAGATGTTTTTAAAAATATGTCCCATGAAAATCCACATGATTTGCAGATTTCACCATTTATATCTCATGGAAATACTTTCACATCTCATGGAATAATTGGTGCTTATTGGCATGTTCATTCACAAGTTGTGCTGTGTGACAATGCCACAAAGAAATGCAATTCTCCTGTTAATTGCAGTCCTCCAATTTTTTTCTCATTTAATTGTAATAAAAATGAGGGAAATTCAGAAACTAGGGTTCCTTTTGTCTCCTTCAACTACTCTTTGCTAATTCAGCTCTGACTTCTGAGGTTCTGATGGGGAAAAGCTCAGGATCATCTACGAAGGATAAGGTGTAATTGCCCTCTGAAAGAGCAACTGTGAGAATTGCCACATTCTGTTCTAATCAAATGCTTTTGAAGAAGCCCATTATGAAATGCCAGTTTTAAAAATCCCGATCTAAATGTTCATTCTGAAACCCAGAGATTTGAGGAAAAAACACATTTATTGAATGGGGATGAACTACTGACCCCTGTTTTCATGGATACTGTAGGGAGGTCTTTGCCATGGCTTACCCTGGTGCCTCTCTCTTATTGTCTCTGTTTATAAAATCTTAATACACTTAAAAAAATGAATTGAAGTCTCTTTCTTGAATGCTATCCCATTTTAGTCACTCTATTTAATGCTATTATAGCATTAGAAAAAAATCACACCACCACTGATTTTTGCATTTGGTGGGCTAGCATTTTCAGAGAGTAGCACTAATGGCTTTTAATTTTTGGTTTGCCAGTTTGCAAACTCCATGCATGTCTGGAGTTTGCAAATTACTTCAAGCTTTTGGAAGACTGTTGATAAAAGTGAACTTGTCAGTAGGCATGGATATGTTACAGATGTAGATGTCTAAAAGTTTTAAAAGACAATTTATTGACCTCCCCTATTGTATTTGCAGGGAGGAATGATGGATCTGACTCCATGTGCTCAGAAGGCTAATTTATTATTTTATGATACTATATAATATTAAAGAATACTATACTAACTATACTAAAGAATACAGAAAGGACACTTACAGAAGGCTAAAAAGATAATAATGAAAACTCGTGACTTTTTCCAGAGTCCTGACACAGCTTGGCCCTGATTGGCCAAAGAGTGAAAACAACTCCCAGCAGAATGCAATGGAACAACCTCCAAACACATTCCACATGTGAGCACAACACAGGAGAAGCAAATGAGATAAGAATTGTTTTCCTTTTCTCTGCACCTTCTCAGCTTCCCAGGAGAACAATCCTGGGCAAAGGGATTTTTTCAGACAATGTGAATGCTGCACTCCCCAAGTCTTTGGAGCAGAGTGGCCTAATCCCACCCTCAGTACACAGCTGGAGTGGGAAGGAGCAGTGTCTGACACCTGCTGAGGTGGGCTCTGTCGTGCTGCTCCATGAGCTGTGCTCTGCAGTGCAGGACTCCTGGCTGTGATCTGTGTGCTCCCCTGGGTGAGCCAGCCCCTGGAGGTGGCCTTTTGGCTCTGACAGACTTGGGGACTTGGCCTCGAGCTGTTGAAATGCACATATCCTTCGACTACGTTTAAATTACTTATTAGTCAACTAATGAAACGTGCTGTAGCTGGTGAATGAAGCTTCTGCCTTGCTGTTTTCTGACATTATTTACTTCTGGATATTCATTGTCTGTGGGTTGAATAATCTCTTGTATTCCTTGGATTTCTGGCACACTGCTAGAAGTAAAAGCTGCATAGTTTCTGTGAAATTAGTTTTTCATTGCTGTTAACACTATCTTTTTTGATTAACCAATCGTTTGCTTTTGTGTGATGAGTAAGCTGTGTCTTGGACAGAGAACTTAGAAGAAAAAAGACATTTAAAAATGCTTAACTTTTAAAATTATATTGTTAAATTAAGTTTTTTTTCCATATATGCTTACTCTTAAGAAGCTAACGCTAATGCCACGTGGAAGAATGCATTCTACTTTGACACTTAATAATGTGGTTAAAGCATTAATTTAGCCCTGCAGTTATTTCAATGCTGAAGTCTGTATATTTCTATAAAGCCTTGATGATGTTAATTATTTTTATTGACATATTGTAAATATGTTAGGGATTCCAAAGGATTCACAAATGTTCCCTTAGAATCTAGAAAGTTGATGATGTTAATTATTTTTATTGACATATTGTAAATACGTTAGGGATTCCAAAGTATTCACAAATGTTCCCTTAGAATCTAGAAAGTTGATAATGAGTGATTTTTGGATTTTGATGATCTCTGTGGTTATTATATAGGGTAAAAATCTGGTCAACACATCATCTGTGAACTTGAAATCCAATTTCTTATTCCTATTCCATTAAAATGACATGATATGACAATGTAATTACTGTGTTTCACTGAAGGACAATGTTTTACT
The DNA here is from genome assembly GCA_025504685.1 of Leucosticte australis. NCBI lineage: Eukaryota > Metazoa > Chordata > Aves > Passeriformes > Fringillidae > Leucosticte > Leucosticte australis. The sequence continues at coordinate 1,541,212 of JANIJU010003064.1, read as the reverse complement.
GCTGGTTAAGTGAAGTGCTTAGGGGTGCTCACTTTGTTGTATGTTCAAAGTTATTTTTCATCAATCTAGAAGTTGTTCTTAGTTCTAAGTCTCTGAAAAAGTTTGGCTTTTTTTTTTTTTTTTGTCTCCTAAGCCTTCAGAACTTCCATGTTGATTTTTCGTATTCTAAATTTGCCCTGGGATTTAAATTCTATTTTGCAGCTTTAGGAGGGCTGAGGGGTTTATATTTCTTTTCTTAATTGGTTTTTTTTTAGTGAGAAGTGCTTAATTTTAAATTCTATTTCCACATTCAGTTTTACATATGCATTTAGCACATTCTTTTGACTGTTGGTCCAGTTGTTTAAGAACACTTGAGCAAAATGAGGAAAGAACTGAAGGAGGAAAAGGATTGGTACTGGCCACAGAGCTAAGTGAAAAGGCAAATGGTAGAAAGTTTTGAAATAATACATGTTCTATCTAGCTGATATAATCACATTTCAGTAGGAATTTATGCTCACATAACACTGAATGGCCTAGCAAGACACCAGACACACTGCATAGCCTAATTTCCCCCCCAAACCCCCATTTTGGTTAATGTAGGTCATCAGGAGGAAAAAGCAAATTTTTTCCTGTGAGTACCTAGTGACTGAAACCCTCTTTCATAGAAGACACGTGGCTCATAATTTTCTTTTTATTCAAGCATAAGTGATAGTTCAAAATGTCCTGAAATCATCTTTTCAAAGAGGGAAATATGATGAACAATCTTCAAAATATGGGTCAAGTCTAAGTCTGCCATAAGTAAATGGGGATTTTAGCATGTGTTGGTGAACTCATTTTGAAAAAGCAGTACAAAAAATCCATTTTTCCATGTGATTTCAGAGCATCCATGTAAGAGAGTCCCTTTTGGATTTAGAAGTGAACCTGACAGCATTTTTCCAGGATTGCATCATATGTTTCACTCTCACTTTCACATCCTGTATTAAACCACATGCATGCACGTCAACAAGACAAGATTGTAAAAGGAGTGTGACTGGGGAATTGTTTTCCTGATACTTGATAGGAGTAATTGCAGCCACTGCTGCTTCAAAGCAACTGTGGTCATACTATACTATGTCAACAAAAGTCATTTTTGCCATGTGGAAACCTAATTATTTCAGAATGATCTGTTAGAAAGCACTTTTGAAATAGTCAGGCCATTTATACAACTCAGTAAAAAATATTTGTGCATGAAACCTTTCTTGAATAAAAGCTTTCATGTGTTATGGTTTGAGCAGTACAGTGACAGTTTTGGAAATATTAAAAAAGTAGACTTCTGTTTAAGAGGTGGTAGGAAAATTTAGTAGGTGATTAGAAAATATGAGTATTTCCCTATAATTTGTGTGATAAACCTGGTAGGGCTATTGCTGAATAGAGAAGAGGGTGGGGTTTTTTGCTGTTCTCTTCAGCAAGACCCTAATACAATGGGAAATAGAATGAAACTTTTTATATTTTAGTGAAATCATGCAATGTCAGGGATATTTGTCTGTGTAGTATTTGCTCCAGAAAACGACTCAAAGCTTTTTTGGTCGTTAAATTGTGTAGCTGTTGTTCCCAGCAATGTCTTTCTTTGTTTTTACATGTGGCTGGTTGTCACTTCTGAGCTGTTCAGGACATCTGTTCTGTCACTATGAAATTAAGAATATCTCACATTTGCTTAGTATTAAGTGTGATGTTCTGTACCTAGACTCTTACTGTTTGCTGTAAGTACCTTTAACTACCAGAAATGTGCTTTTGAAAGACACTATGAAGGAATGCTGGAAGTTCCATGAATGTCTAAGCTTCATAGTGAAGCTGGGTCAAATGATGTGTTTAAAAGTTTTAGTTGTCAAGGCACAGAATTTTAATTTATGTGTATGAAATTTCAGGTGATTACTGACGCATAAACCATCTGTTCTGAATTGCTCTTCTTGAAAGAAATTCTACTTTCAGTCCCTGCAATATACACAAATCAAAAGATACAAAACATTTAGAACCAGATTTGTCCATGTGCTGTTAGTCCTGGGGAGCAGCAGTGACCCAAGGGTCTCTGGGGGGTTTCTGCATTCCTGCCAGGCACTGCAATGCCTTCCCAGTGGCTCCTTGGGAGTGAGGCAGTGCAGGCTCCCCTGGCTGTCTCCTCACTCCTTCTCCTGGCTGCTCTGCTCCTCTGAGGGCTCTGTGCTGCCACACAGCAGCTCCTGCTCTCCAGGACCATGCTGGAGGCTCAGGGCCAAGGAGAGCAGATGGGCTGTGCCCACACTGAGCCTGAATCCCCACTGGATGCCAGATGGCAGCCACCAGGCACACACACAAGAATTTCTTTTTTGTGTTGTTTACTTTGGGGTTTTTTGGTTGTTGTTCTGGGTTTTTTTGTTGTTCAATAGTTCTAAGGTAATCTAAGTGGTTTATTACAGACTTCCAGAGCAGTGTTCAGTATCCTTAGCAGGATTTCAAAGAATATAGGCTGTTTATTATGGTTGTCTCAGCACAAAGCAGATGAAGGTACAGAACGGTCTAGAGCTGTGTGGAAGCAAACAAACCCAGTATGATGTCACTAGCCCTTCTGAGCTGTTCCTGGCATTAGAAACAGAAGTTTTTTTCTTGGAGAGGACTCACTAGTTTTCTGCAAAGGTAAGCCGGAGAACATGGACACTGTGGAAAAATCCAGAGATGAGAACTGATGAGGGACCTGAGAGGTGACATGATTTGACACTGCAGGTCTGCTCTTACACATACAGCAATTATATCCTTTTCTCCTTTCCTTTCTCTCTGAAGTTCTCATGCACAACTCTGCAAGTGCCAGGACTACTGGTGCTGGCTTCTTGGCATCTTGTTCCTGTCACAGTGCTGTTCATCCATAATAGATCATCCAGAATTCGTGCTTTTAATTTGGTGTAATAAATCAAAAATTACAAAGAGTATAGTCGTGTCAGATATCATTTATTTGTCCCCTTATGTTGACTTTTAAATCAGTTGATTCAACATCCCTGTATCACTTCAGGTAACCTGGTCCAAGCAGAGATTATATGGGAAAAGAATTTCATTCTGTTTGATTTTCTTATTGTTAAACCAATTTAGAGCTGCTGATAATTTGATTCAGTGAGAATATGATCAAGTATAATGTATGTAGAGTGGATGTTTTATGTTTCAACTGGATTGATAGAGGGCTATGAAATGTCACCTCTTTGCACCTACTGACAAGATGGAGTTAATGATAAAGTACCGAGTATTTCTGACTCCACTGAAGCACTAAAACACACAGAATAATTGTCAAGACTTGAGGGAATCAAAATACCTTAATAATTGTGACCAGCCTCCCTGGGACCCTGACCTGCACTCTCTGCCCATGGCCCAGAACCTCCCTTTTGGCTCAGCCCCTCTTCTTGTCAGAGCTGTGTTGTGAGCAGACCATCTCCAGCCTGCCTGCTGGGTTTCATGGCTGGGTCAGTGGAGCCCAGCCTGGCTTCATGGCTGGGGCAGTGGAGCCCAGCCTGGTTTCTGGCTGGGTCAGTGGAACCCAGCCTGGTTTCTGGCTGGGTTAGTGGAACCCAGCCTGGTTTCATGGGTTGGTTAGTGGAGCCTAGCCTGGTTTCATGGGTTGGTCAGTGGAACCTAGCCTGGTTTCATGGCTGGGTCAGTGGAACCCACCCTGGTTTCATGGGTTGGTTAGTGGAACCCACCCTGGTTTCATGGGTTGGTCAGTGGAACCCAGCCTGGTTTTGTGGCCGGGTCAGTGGAACCCAGCCTGGTTTTGTGGCTGGGTCAGTGTCTGCTGCAGCCCTGAGCCCAGCCTTGCCTCCTGCTGTTTCTCACTTGCCTTCCCTGGACTCACTAGACCCGACTTGGCCCTCCCTGCTCTAATAGAAGAATTGTCTAAAGCTCCTATGTTCCCAGCACTGCCTTATTGGGGTGCTCTGGGACTGCACCACTGTCACTGCCTGTGCTGGGGTCACCCCTGGACCCTGGATGATCTTCCCTCGTGGAGCAGCCCAGCTCTTGCTGCTCTCTGCTGGTTCCCCATTTTGCTTTGTGCCAGCCCAGTATCCCTGCCCACTTTCCTTGTTCCTCTTTTGCACTGAAAGAGGCACGGTTGGGTTGAACCTTCTCTGGGAGATCATTTTGAAGAAAGGGTTTCTTTAAGGTTTCTGCAATGTTTTAGTGAAAAATCATGAAATGGGAGTCCTGTTTTGACAGCTTTCCTCTGCAGCCTGGACTAGCTGACCTGCTTCCACCAGGCTGCCAGAGACTTGTGCGACTCCTTTTAAAAGAAGTGGGTGTACTTCTAAGACTATTATATTAGATTTGTCCAGTTAAAATCTCCTGGGAAAGGGTAGGGAGAGACAGAGGTGGACAAGTGCTGCATTACTGCCTCCTAAAGACTAAGACACCAAGAGGAAATTCAATGGGAGAAACTGCCTGGAGAGTGTGTTTGTCTCAGAAGAGACACTCATTGTTTCTTTGAAGAAATTAGTGTAATATGAAAAGAGTGCTAGCCTGAAATATGTGTCTAGTGCTGACAGCTTTTTATTAACTTTTTTTTTTAAGAAAATAAAAAAAAATCACTGATATGTAAGGAACTGAGCATTTATTTCCTTTTTTTTTTTCTTTTTTTCTCCCCCCAGAAGAATGAAACGGGACAGAAATAATGTTTTGAAACTTCATTGTGCTCTGATCTGTAAGATTGTTTCATATCTAGAGCCCCTTGAAAGAATTCATGTTGTATAGTTTTTTTATTTATTCTGGATTAGAGAAGAGCTGTTTTTACTTCTCTGCTTCCTTCTTGCTTTCCCCTCCTTATTCCAGGATGGTCCAGGAGGTGATATGGTATCTGTGCCAGAAGATAAGATTTTTTGTTTAAAATAACATGCAAAATCAGTCAGTGTTTTATATAAATTGTAGAAAAATAATGATATCTCCTTGCACATAGCTTGAATTATAAGTAAATTTTTCCAAAACAAGAAAATGTAAATTGAGTAATTGGAGTAAGAGTCACGGGGAATGAAAGCTAGATGGTGATTTGAGGAACAGATTTAATTGCATGAATCTCTGAGACATATTTACATATCTAAGACAACCTGTTAGTCCCTATTGACATGCTGATAAGTTCAGTGGTGATTGTGCCTGCAGTTGTGCTATTTTCAGTTTATTTGGCTTGTTGGGAAGATAGCAGGGAGTAGCTGAGTGCATGTAGGCATATTCTGCCATTACGTTGCTGCTGTCATATGTATAATATGTATAACATTAAACTCCTTCTAGGCTGTGTTTAATACTGGTAATATTATACTGCTGTTGTAAGGGGAAGCCTACTCCTGTGTCTTTTTTTTCCTGCTCTCCCCACTTCCAGCAATTTTAAGCTAGGAATGAGTAGAGACACCATATTTGCAGTTTTCTACCTCTTAGCTCACTTTAGATTGAGTAACTACTGACTCCAGACTGAAGTAAAAATTGCTTAAATCAGCATTGGACAAACAGTGCATTCAAATCGACATAAGGTCTGAATTCCTCCATGATTTAGAGATCCCTAAAGTTACATGGCAGCAATGTTTCATTTTCTGTCTTCACTTGGCCGTGTAGTACAGCTACTTTTCATTGGAGGAAAAGCCTTAAGTGAGAGCTAAATGCTGACTCCTTTCTTGTGTGTGTCAGTAGATGTGCCAGTGCAGGCAGCAGGACTGCTGTGGTCATTGCTCTGTTTGGTGCTGATATTGATGCTGTATCAGTAGCATCCTTTCTGACATTGAAATCATGTGAATGGAGCTGCTCTGGTGCAGTGAGAACCTGTCTCTATAATCCTTGACTTTGTACCCGCTGGATTTACAGCCCTGTGTCGTGCACTGGTGTCTTGGTTTGGAAAGCCAGGTGCCTACTAAGGAAGGCAGGAGCCTCCCCTGAAATGGAGAATGCAAACCCTCCCCACCCCTCCAAATTGCTATAAATTTTAAATTAAGGGCCTCTCAGGCAAAAAATATGGGAGCAGGAAATAACAGTTCTTTAATAGGAAAGAAATAAAAGGATAAAATAAACACTGCAGTACACTAGAACAACACTGACAGAGTCAGAACACAACCTGACACCCTGTGGATCAGGGTGCTGGCAGCAGTCCCATTGTAATTGTGGCTGCAGCCCTCCTGCAGTGCCAGGGCTGGTTCTGCTGGAGCAGGGATCCTGTAGAAAGGTGGAGTCTGCCTCTGAAGATCCAGTGGAAGAGAAGGCAGCTGCTGTTCCTCTGGGGAATCCAGTGGAGAGGCTGTGCAATTATTCCAGAATCTCCAGATTATATCCAGGTAGCAATGCTTGGCTCCTCCCTCTGGGCTCACCTCTCCCAATGGGATGTTATAGCTCTTATCAGCCATGCAGTGACATTCAATACCCTGTTATCAGCAGATGTCCCCCTGAGGGAGGAGTGATTGTGATCACTCAGAGAGAGAGATAAGGAGAATTGCCCACTTGACACAAGACAGCTGCCATACAGATGGTAACAGAACACATCTTGCCTTGCAATCTGGAACAGCTGGGCACTTCTGGGTGTTGTTAAACAGGAGACAGTGATCTTTCTGAAGTGTTTGTAGTCTTTGGGCCTCAAGACCCATTCCTTTACACTATGATTTCCTCCTGACATAGAACTGAAAGTAACTCACCCTGAATTGTGAGAAAGTTCAGCTCCTAGTTAAAAGTCTGTCTTTATAATCTTTTCTTTTTTTTTTTTAATTCAGTGAGCTGGGCCAAACACTAAATCCAAAGCCTATAGTTACTAATATTCCTAAGAAGTAGCTAATGTTGGTTCAGCTCTCAACTTCCTTGTGTGGACTTTTGGAAAGACTTTTTGGTTGAGAACTTCATGCTGTTAAATTCACCTCTCATGTTTCTCTGCTCATAATTCTTTAATGGCCAAGGTAACAAGTTGATGGGAGTTACCCATCTATGCAAAACTTGCAAAGTGATTTCATAATATTTAAGTATTATGATAGCATGTGTCATTTAGCTAAATAAAGAATTCCTGTTTTTCAGACCTTACCAGTTCGGAAAATTCCATGCAAAGCCAATGCTCCTTCAGGGTCTTTTTTTGCACGGGACAACACAGCAAATTTCTTATCCTGGTGCAGAGATGTAGGTGTGGATGATACCTGCCTGTTTGAATCAGAAGGTTTGGGTATGTATTTCTTTATTCTTCATGTAGCAGTTGGTAATTTAAAGTCACTTTTCCTTTGCATTTAGCCTTGAAGTACAGAAAGGCTTTTAATAGGTCCTGACTCCAAATCTGACCTTTGTTTGACTATGCTAATTCTGCTGCTTGTCTGTAGAATGAGCAAATGAAGTACACATCACATACTACTCATTTAAGTCAATTTTAAGAGGAACTTAAATGAGAGAAAGCTCTTGCTATGTTTTCTTGCACACAAATGATTTTTCACCCCACCCATACTTTTGTGAGCATGGAATGCTGTTCCTTAGTTCAGTGTACAAGATGGTGCTTTTCTGGTTTGGGAGAGCAGGATACAAGTGCATGCTCAGTTCTGTCTGCAGATATTTGGCTACTTGTGGAGATTTAATGCATTGCACAGGAGGTGAGAAGACACAAAAATTTTCTCTTTCCCATGCTGACCATTTTTCCCAGCTGGTTCCCTTGTGCAGTTCTGGACAAAAATTATCCAATGCTGCTGCTTCAGAGTGTTTCATGAAAAGAATTGTACTGCTCAGGAAATCACTGCTCTAATACTGCATAGTCTTTGTTGTTTTAACTCTTCCTTCTTCAAAGGAAATCTTATGAATCTTGACTTCACAGTTTTTCAGTCAAATCTCATGAAATGAACAGAGTCCAATGTTTGTTATCTGAAATCAGATAAAAGTGTAAAGCAGTCATGGTGACAGATCAATTTCAATGCAAGACAAATGAACACACTGTGCTGAAGCCTCTTTGCTCTCAAAAAAGCCTTTGCCCTTTGAAGCTCTGACATGTGTTGTGACTGATCTAATCCCATTCTTTTACAGTCTTGTTCTGCTTCTCTAGTCTAGCACAGATATTTCTGAGAGAGGTTTTCTTTTTCATTTGTCTGTTCTTTTATCCTGGGAAGTTTCTTAATTACATTATTTTATATGTGAGAAAATGCTTGGCAGAGGACAGTATCTCAGAGGTGACAAGTAGTAAGTTGAATATATGTATTGGCTCTGTTTTGTTAATTAAATCTTTAAGATTAAATTCTTATTTGATATGGTAAATCATGTGGAAGATGAACAATAATTGTAGTTTCAATGATTTGAAATGGTGAAGAAGTTGGACATTTACCTAGGACCAAGAAGCTTGTAAGCACCAGGAGATGCAGACCTCCAGTGCCTGAGACAGGCAGGAGAACCTCTGGAAATATTAATGGAATACTTCAAGGTATTTGAAGGTTGTATTGCTATGGCAAGCCCAGCTGTTTGCCATTGTTCCATCAATCTATTGTACATTAAAAAAAAACTAGATCTTGCTTAGAGATGGAATTGGCATAGCTGGAATACTGATATTTCCTGATAATTCATTTTCACACATGCACAGTGCCTTGCCTGCCATAGTAAAACAGAGGGCAAATCCACCTGGAAAGGTGTGTTCCAGGGGATTTCCTCTCTCAAAAAAGGGAAGTGAGTGTGCAAACCTGTCTTCTATTTTGCTTGATTATTGACTGATTTTCTTGACTGATTAAAAACTAGGTTCTGAGGTTTATTCCCTTATTGTATCATGTACTAATAGAAAAGATTTATGTTGCTGGAAATAGGATTAGGTCTTGATAACATTTTTGACCCATTTTTCTGAACTTGAGGAGGAGGTGGCAATCATGCCTTTAAAAAATAAAAAAGGATAAAACCAGTAGCTGTTATTCTCCTTCAGTTAATCATTAACTCAAAGTTTTGCTTTTTTGAGATTTTCCTAATGCATTAGAAATAATGATAAATCTTAACAGTTGCCAATCTAAAGCTTTTATGTTCCTCTTTCTCCCACAAATCACTTCTCCAATGCATAGGAAGCAAAAATTCAGCAAAGGTAAGTAATATCAAAGGTTCTTTTCAAAGTAGTGAGAAATGTGTGTGAATGACATCTGTCTTTGCACTGCCTCATTGAATTCTGCATTTTTTTGTTATTAATTGAGGTGAAATTATGGTTACAGAGGTAACTGCTTTTTGTATTTTTTTCTTTTTCTCCCCATGGCTAATAAACTCAGTAAATTGATGTGTAAATTGATAGTGATAATGAAGATTTTTTTCTGTCTATATTGGAGAACCTTATTGTATCAATGTTCTCAATCGAGTGGATTTTTATCCTCATTTTTTTACTCTTATTCTGTGTGCTTTATGGTATGCAGATACTGTGTTATTTAATTAAAGGCACTTAGTAACATTTTCATCATGTATCATATAAAACATTCCTGAGCTCTTTTTCTGGCAAATATGTATTCTAGAATTATAAGAGTAATTTTGAAGATGTAGTGCGCTGAAATACTTCAATGATGGATTTATGGCACTGATTAAAAAAAAAAAAGCACCAAGTATATTATAAATCAGCAAAATGAAGTCTATGCTGGCTAAGAAATTATTAATTGCTATTATTTCTCATTACTTAAAAGCACTATCACATTGTTATAAGTTCTGAAGAAGTCTGAAATCATGCAAGTATAACTGCCCACAAATGCAGCCCTCACTCCTGACTTTTTAGCACTGAGGCTCAGGTGGCACAAAGGCATTCCTCACTGGAATGGAGCAGAGCAGATAGGGGCAGGTAAGTGATGTTAATGGCACCCTTGAGTGTTCTTAGAGGTGATCTGCAAAGGGTTAACATTGCAGGGCTGAGCCACACAAGCAGCTGAGCACACCTATTTTACTGCTGTCCTTCACTTGTGATAAATTTAGCAATTTGTGTAATTATTTAAAGTTAAGCACAGTTTCAAGTGCTTTGTTGGATTTGGGCTGTTCAGCTGAGCTAAGCAAGGAAACAAGACTGAAGTCTTCAAAATAAATAGAAGGAAAAGTAAATATGAAAAAAATGAATGAAATACATGAAAAAGTGAATAAATGAAAACCAGAGGTGCTTGATACACTAGTAGATATGATTGTGCTGTCTAATCACTAGTTTCTTTAAATATCATTGGGAGAGAACAGTAGAGAGCTCAAAAGTTTGAAGACTTGTACTGTTAATTTGTTGGTGGTCTATAATATGATGTAGTTTGTCTTGCTGAATGTTATCATGCTTTAACATAGGTTACAATGCAAACAATTTGGAAACACAGTTTCCTGTTAAGGTTTTTAACACAACCAGAGCTGACTGATAGCAATTTATCCCTAAGTGCAGAGACATGGCAGGAAAGTCTCCAAGTTAATGCCTTTGCAAAGAAAAGGTGGCTGGGGTACCTGATGGATGAGCTACATTTGTAAAAACTTATTGCAACACAGTATGTAGGATAATAAAAATAAATTAAAAAAAAATTTGCTAAAAATAGCAACCCAGTATGTAGGGATAATAAAAATAAATTAAAAAAAAATTGATAAAAATAGCAACACAGTACATAGGGATAATCTGGAGTGCTGCAAAGTAGAGGGACACCATGTGTGCTCCCTGCACTCATTGCCAAATGTAGCATGCTTGTCATATTTTTTACTTTTAAAGTTAGTGTATTTAAAGGAGAAGGAATTAGCTTTGTTAATACCAAAAATTATGATCCAAAATCCAAATTTTGATCATCTGTGCAAATCTTGAGGTACACTGCCATTGAATGGTCTTCTTAGATGTGTCAGACTATGTGGGACCCTGAACATGATGTGCTACCTCTCTCATGCAGTGTAAGGATATCAATACTGCCTTTAACTCCTCTGTTCCCATAAATATACTTTGTAAATTCCCCTGTAGGGCTTTAGGGCAGCAGAACCCCACAGCTCTGGTAATTTTCTTTATGGAACCATACTAGGTGGAGATATTTGTAATTTTGCTCATGCCTGAAGAGTATAATACTCAAAGAAAACTCCTCTTGGCCACATAAGAATGGTAAGGTTTTCTCTGATTGCTTTAGTTCAGTGAACATAAAGCATAAGTTCTGAGCTCTTTGTGGTAATGGAGTGTTGTTGGATGATTGTAGGATTTGGAACCAAGGAATATTCTGCATCTCTTCCCTGATAAAGTCTACCCAGCAAGAAAAGGGTTTGCCACTGAGTGTGCCAGCATGCTGATGTGCCATCTGCTTTGGGAGGTGTTGGATGATGTTGATGGTTAATGTTTTGTGCTTGGATGTTCTATGTGTATCTGCAAGCAGTATGTGACATGGACTTCTTTTGATGCAACTCATTGATGTGGGTTTCATGGACAGGTTCCCTAAAGAAATGCATTTAGTATTTTAGGGGAAGTAGTAAACTGAAAGACAAACACCTCTGATCTTTCTTCTAACATTGTTGGTTTAAAGGTTATTTAAAAAAATACTCAAATGTTATTTGTTTAAAAACATTTTCTACATAGGGAATATTAAACATTTTCTACATAGGGAATATTAAACATTTTATACATAGGGATTATTATTTTTTAATTATTAATGTAGTTTATCTGATGGTTTATCTGATTTCAATATGGAAGATTTCTCTGTTCTTTTATACTGAAATATCTACATATTGTAACACCATGTTAAAATTTATTTGAAGTTGCATCAGAATAAGATTCTGTCCCATCTTTCACAACTCTTTACTAAACTACTCATAATATTACTGAATATGTTTCATTTTGAGGACTATAGAAGCATCCTAGACTCTTTGTTGTTACCACTGGATTTGCATGTTAAACTAATGAATTTCAGTAAATTATTAGTGTTCAGATGATCTCTATATCCCCTCTACATTAATTCTTTACTGTCCTTAGATCTGGTATGTTTGACACCTGAATTGTTTTGAGATTTCCATAAGTGATTGAGCTGAAATGGGGCAGGGACTGTAGGGGAAGCACAAGTGAGTCAGAGCATAACTGATGCAGAAGCAAGGGTAAGTTTGTTATAAGTTAACAGAAAACAATATTGGGGTTTTTTTAAGAACAAAAAGCCTTCTGTAGGATCAGAGTAAAAATTAAAGGAAAATGTGAGAGACAATAGGAAGAAGGACCAAAGGACCATTCTTTTGGAAAGCTTTCCCTAAACTAGTGTGACTTCTGATGGCAGTTGGAAGCCTGTAATAATAAATACTAAGGCACTTCATAAAAATCTTTGCTTCTAATGGGATAAGGAATGCATTAGAAACAGAAATCATCTTTACTTTTTATGATTCAGCTATGCCTGATATCTTAATCTCTAAAACAAAAAAAAAGTTTATGTTAGAAGGAAGACTGACTTCATTAAAAATGGTTTATAAAAGTGTTAGGAGCCAAGATTTGAAACTTGGCAGGAAGTTGTGAGAAGTTTATTTCTGTATTGGATATTCTGTATTTATTTCTGTGATTGGATATTCTACTCATTTAAAACAAACACAGAACCACAAACAAAACAAAACCCCTGAATGTTATTGTGAACTTTCAGTTTAAACTTCCTCAGTAAAGGCACAGACTCCATGTGCACTGTGTGTTCTGTCTCCTCACAGTCACAGGTTCTGATAATGCTGGAAGCAGAGGCTGCTCCTCCTCTGCTTCTCCTGGTAACATCCAGGCACTGTCAGAGCCCAGGACATTCCTCTGGCTGCCCTGGAGGACTCCAGACCCTGGCAGGGGCTCAGAGACCTTGGCACAGAGTCAAAACCACCTGTGCCTTTGATTTTAGCCCATGGAAACAATTCCCAACTTTGTGTGAGGAGTTACAAGCCACAAGGGTTTGAGTAGAATGACAGTGAATTTGTCACAGGGTGAAAAAGTCGAATTTTGGGGATTTAGAATGGGGGTTCAGGAGGCAAGAGGGAATCTGGGCATGTCCTGTCCTTCTTCTCCTTCTCGTCCTCCATCTTCTGTGGGATGGTGACACTTCTGGACTGGTTTAGAGTAGAGACAGACTGTCTAACACAGGTATTGGAAAATTGTTGTAAATAAAGTACAGGTAGTTCTTAGTATAAAAAGCCAACAGCAGCCCAAGGGCAGGGACTGTGCCACAACCCGACCTGCTGGACAGATCTCAGCAGGGCAGAGAAGGAATGGAACAGATAAGAGAAAATAAACAACCTTGAAAAGCAGGGCTGACAAATCTCAACTTCTTTTTTGGTCATGGGGCTGGGAAAAAAGAGACTTTTTAATACCTTGGGAGCCATTTCAGCCACAGAAACCTGAGAAGGTAAGGACCTCTGGGGAAGCACAAAGGTTGAGTGAACAAAAGAGGAATACCTTTAAAAAGAGAATGGGACAGCAACAAGATGGGAGCAGTGTGAAGAAATGTTATTGCAAGGATAAAAACTTCCAGGAACTGAAAAGGAATTATTGTAAACAAAGAGTGGCTGGGGAGGTAGCATGTAAAGATGCAGGCAGTGAGGACAGCAAATAAGGAGCATTTAAGAGATGAGATGAAAAGGCAGGACACCTAAAATAAGCCAGACTTGTTTGTACTATTTCTCTATCCTCCCATTGCATTCCTGTCAAGCTAATGCCATCAGTGAGATTCTCTAGAAAGGTGGATATTTCCATTGATTTTCTGCAGGGGATCTGCATAAAATGACATTTATTGGTCTCTGAAGTCCCTGAATACATATGCTGTATAGTCCTCAGGAATGCTGGTATTTTCTCATCAGAAGCACTGTCTTGTGAGATGCCCTGGTGTTTGTTTTTGTGGTTGGTTATTGCCTGCACACGTCTCCATCCTCTAACAATGATGTCACTGTGCCACATTGTTCTGTGTGAAATGCATGAAATGTGTCTAGATTATGTTGAGTCAGACTTGCTAAAGGTCTATGAATTTTGTTTGGGTAGATAATTTTTTTGCTTTTTTAATCAAATTTTCTTCTAGCTATATTTATGGATCTTTTTTGCAAATAGTGGTAGTTGAACCTCTCTTTTTCTTCCATTCCAAAGTCATTCAGATGTACATATGTATGAATTGCAATTTACTTGGTTTGACTATTCCAAACCCAGTTTATTCTATTTATATTTTGGGGTATGCCTTACTTCTTAAAATCAAGTTTCATTCTGGGGCTGTCACAACCAGTTTAAAACCAAAACAGCAGAATATAGTTCTAGTGTCACGAATGTAACACTTTAAAAATACTGATTACTAGTAAATGTAAATATTTAATGTAATTACTATGTAGTGGGAAGGAAGAATATTGAAAATAGCTGGATGTCCAAGTGTTCATCATTTATATTCTTAGTAACAGATGGCTGAAGAATAAATATATTTTTCCTAGTGCAGTGCCTGTTTAGTTTTCATGCTCTGCAGTTTCACTTCTGGAAATACATTTGGATGGGATTAGAGGACAAATGCATGCCTCTCAAAGGGCTGCACAGACACTGGGGAGAGAAGTTGGGATGAGCATTCAGCTCACCCCACTTACACTTATCCATGCCACTGGAGCTCCAGTTGAAGGCACTGGAGGTCTGCCTTGGAGATGTTCAAGTCTCTGGAGTCCCCTTTTGGGCCTCATACATACACAGAACAAAGTGATGGCTTTAACTAGACATTAAAATATCTTTTTCAGGTATGGTATTTTTTCTTCGTGCATTTGAGTTAGGTGAGTCTTTAGATTACCAAAAGTTTATATAGATGTTGTCTTGACCTTAACTCATTTAAACAAATTTATTTTGATGATGTTCTGGTTTTTTTCTGATTTATACAAAGAGTCACACAGTTACTTTTTTGGTCTCAATTCAATCTGAAATGTAAGGTGCAAATTTTTTTAATATTATGGAAATTTTTAAAACCTGATTTTTTACTCACAACAACATAAGGGCTTTACTCAGTATTTCTGAAGAGTAGATTACAATGTACTTATAATTACTATTTTCTCTTTCCTTCTTCTTGAAGTTTTGGGGAGTTGATTATACAAACAGCCACAGACCTTTCTCAATTTACTGATTTTGGATTTTGCTTGTATGCTTTGCTGAACTTCTTTACAGAACATTACCTATTCTGAATCGTGGAGGAAAAAAACAATGTAATGATAATTGCTATAACTTACCCCCCCTGAAGGCAAAGGTAACTGAGGTTCTGGTTAATAGATTCTTTTGGGCAGGTGAAACCACACTAGAGTGACTAGAGTTTATGTATATATATGTGTGTATATATATAATATATATATATATATATA
>JANIJU010003064.1:1511399-1525899 GCA_025504685.1 Leucosticte australis | reverse complement strand
ATGTGTGTATATATATAATATATATATATATATATAAAATATATAATATATATATATATAAATATATATATATAATATATATAAAATATATATATTATATATATATATAATATATATTATATATATATATATATGTATGTATGTATCTGGCAAGTTTATTTTAGATCAGTTTGATTGCAATGGAAAGGAGGCATGTAGCCATTTTGGCTGTTATCATCTACAGAAATGCAGCAAAATATGAAAATACCACTTGAGAAAATACAGAGGGAGAAGAGAGAAAGGATAAGAAGAGAGAGTGAAGTGAGACTTAATTGCTGCAATTTCAATGTCTCTTGTTGAAAGTGATGGTCACAGCTGATCAGTTGAGGGGGGGTGAGCCCATGAAGCACCAGGTTCAGTGGGATAAAATGCAGTCAGGTTCAGGTGAAAGCGCCCAGGGTGCCACCCCTGA
The DNA here is from genome assembly GCA_025504685.1 of Leucosticte australis. NCBI lineage: Eukaryota > Metazoa > Chordata > Aves > Passeriformes > Fringillidae > Leucosticte > Leucosticte australis. The sequence goes on along the minus strand of JANIJU010003064.1, from coordinate 1,525,448 downwards.
GGTGAGGGTGTGATAAAAAGCACTATTTCACTTGGCAGAATCTGCTTCTCAGGAGTCTTTTCCCTAATTTGCCTCAAACCCAGCTGGTTGGTTTGTTGTGGTGGGTGCACAGCACCTCTGTGCCTGCACTGCTCTTACACAGCTGAGATATTTCACCCCCACACACCCAAAAACTCTTCCCCCTCTCTTTCCAGCCAGGAGTGCAAACCTGGCCTCAGCAAAGCACCTGCTGCTTTTGCAAATGGATGGTTGGGACATTAACCCCTAACATTTCAATCTCTCACAAAAATGAGATCATGCTGTGTCACAGCTACTTCTGAATCACAAAAAACTTACTTTTTGTGGAATCCAGGCATGCAGACTTACATTTTATGTATGTATGTATGAAGAAAGTCTTTTTTGTCTGTTGGGGATTTTTATACTGTGAAGAACTGATTCCTAAAGCGTTCTAGTTTCATATTTACTCTGAGAGTAGATGTGGGAAAAAAATTCAGGACCAAATTTATAGTATGGTATAAGAGGTATGTCTTTCTTAATGCAACTTTGTTATTTTTTAAAATTAAATTGGCTAAGAAAAATAGTGATCTAAAGGCTATGAATTCTCTTAGCTCTTAGTTTGTAGAAAGAAAATGATCGCTCTAATTTTATTATTTTTGAGTTTCTACTAATTAAAGTGTTTTCAATATGCCAGATCTCTTGATTATTTTTAAATAGTTATGAACTGCTTGCAGATAACCAATTACCCCAAATAATTATTCAGTGATTTAGATAATTAAATGGAGCTTCTGAACTCTAAAAACCACTCATCAATCCCATCCTTTTTATTCCAATAAAACTCTCCTGCAAGCCAAAGAAAACAAACGTTTATCGGAGTCAAGAGTAACAGATGTTGATGATTAGGTTCCATTCCATCACTAAGATCTTTAAAATAGCTTTTATTTATCAATGTTTTCCATCTTCGTTTTGCTTTTCCAGTACTCCACAAGCAGCCAAGAGAAGTGTGCCTTTGTTTGCTGGAACTTGGAAGAATTGCAGCAAGGTAGGTGAAAATCTTCAAAGACTGTTGAAAAATTTGCATTCTTGACAGCAGGGGCTATTGGCAGACATATTAAATCAGCACATCTCAAGTTAACTTTTGTGCTCATTAGGTTCAAATAGAATGTTTGTCTTGATGTCACTCTTGAGGGCAATTGTTAGCAAATATTACAAAATATCAGTACCTCAGTGAAGATATTGGTAGGCTGTTTTTCTATTAGGAGAGGAAGGGTTTGAGATTTATTTTTTTTCTGTAAAGTTTTGAACCATTTCTCCTTCTAAAGTCAGATCTCTCTATAAACAACTGCAATTTAATGAAGTTCACTGGTAATAAGGTGTTCTTCACTTGATCTAAATCTGACCAAGATGATTTTAGCTGTGCTGGACCTTCAGTACATTGTAATGTTATCTTTGACATCAAGGCAAAGACTTTTGCTAAGCAATCAAAATGACAGTACCTAGAATATGATTTTCCCCCTCTTTTTCCAGATGTAGATTTAACCAGCATAGTGCATAAGATTTAGTGAAAAATACATGAGCAGCAGCACTGCTGCCCAGTCTTGCATGTAAATTGCAGTTGCATTCATTGATGTGTGTAAAGTTGGAGTAGCTTGCTGTTCAGATAGTTCCATTAATTTCAGAAGAATTCCTTGTGGTAACAATCAAGGTGAGGGAGACCTCTGTTTATTCCTAGTTTAAGAACTGCTATTGGCTGTGTTAAAATTGCTTCATGTGTATTCATATTTTATGAATGGAAAACTAAAAATTTGTCTCATGGTCAAGTTTCAGAAAAATCCTTGCTGTCTCTGGAAGCTTGCATAGGAACAGCAATGATCAAAAAAATAGTGATTTCAGGTTTTCACTTATTTTGTTATCTCTGGAACTTGAGTTCAAATGGCAAATTGTTTTAACTTCTCACAAAGAAGGAAGTATTTTGATCTGCAGGTGCATAAAAATTAATGAATCTTAATTTACCTGAGCAAACAAACTGTGCTTTCAAGACCAGCTTGGAGATGGACCTGCCAGCACCCAAAGCCCCTGTGCTGGGGCAGAACTGTCAGGGCTATCTGCCCCAGCTGGTTATTTATAGTATCCAACTTCCTCAGGTAGTGCATGGTTGTGGTTAGGCAGTGTTGGACTCTGCTAAACTTGGCTGAGTTAGATGAATCTCATTTTGCAGTGAGAGTTGATGTCTCAATAGATCTACAAGGGAATGAAAAGAGAATCTTATCCTTTATATTTGTCTTAAGCTTCCATGTCTCGGATGCTTTCTGTTCCAGACATGAAAAGAAGCACTGAACAAATAAATAAATAAATAAATTCATTTATTATGCATATCTATCCCTTTACCCTTAAAATATTTGTATTGTATTTTTTATTTATAGTGCATGAATATTACCATATATCATTAATATTATTTTATATATTGTGTTTCCATTTCTGTATTTATGTTTCTTTATTTTAATTATTTTTATAGCTTAGGGGTTAAATAACATGTCTGTTTACTTTTCTCTGCTCTACTATCTCTTCAAAACCAAACCAATCCCCATTTATAATCTTGTACACTTCCAAGGCACACAAAAACTGAACTGGAATGTCAGGTTAATACAGCTGAAAACCAAATATTTGATGCCTGTTTTGCCTGAGCTGTGATAAACTAGAACTGTATGGGAAAGGAGAATTGATAATTGTCTTCTTTAAGTGTAGGAAAGAGCACATTAAAGGGAGGATGTTGTGCTGCTTTAAACAAGACAGAATGGATGGATGCTTTGTTGGCAGTCTTAGGGATCTGCTTTCCAGAACAGGAGCTCTGGAGATCTTTGAAAAAGTGCCTCAGTCTGTTTTTAAAGAACAAAAAGTGTCAGAGACACTGAGTAATTTTAGAAGCAGAAAGATATGTTCAGAGGGGCTTACTCATCACGAGGCCTCAGCTTTTGGCACACTTTGCCCAGCTAGGTTACTGTCAGTCCTCAGCTCTGTCACTCCCCAAAGTCAACCTGAGCTTTTTTATTTAATGCCAATGGACTTGTGATTGAGGCACAAGAGAGGAAGAATGAGGATTGCTTGAGGAGGAGTTAAACTGAGCTCTGTTCTGCTGAACTTGAACTTGTGTTCAGAAGATATTCTCTGGAGGAGGGGAGACAGGTGATAATTTACCTTTGCTTCAGCAATGCTTTTATCACGTTGTCTCACGGTGTCCTCTTCGACAAATCAGGGACAGATGGTCTTGATGGATGGACTGCACAGTGAGTGGGAAACTGGTGTGACCACTTGGCTCAAAGAGTGGCAGATCAAAGTTGTATTTTTATATAAATAAAAATACAATTGCCTGATAAATTATCCTGAATTTCAGCTTTTTATGAAAACAAAGTTCTGAGATCGTCCGCAAAACTTCAATAGTTAGAAGGAGGCCCTGTGTCACTGGCAGATGTTATGTCACCACAGTGGGATTTATGAGAGAGGGAAGTGTCCTACAGGGTGGAATTGACCTCTGAAAATGCACAGGACTTGCAGTGGGTTGCACAGGTCCAACATTCTCTTAAGTATTTGAAAGTCAGAGATTATACAGTGGAAAACAGCTAAATTTTTTTTCTGCACAAAGGATGAAGTTCTTGGGTTGCTGTTAAACTCTGCAGGGTTAAACAACCCTCACAGGTCTTTTGGAATTACTGTTGAGCAATTTCAAGGTCTTTCTGCTATTGTATTCAATTTTACCTTGATAAAAATGGAAAGTGGTGCTCTGAGAAGTCGAGCAGAGATCATGTTACAGTGCACTGCTGCTTCAAGTGGAGCTGTGAGAAGCCAGGCTAGAAAGGAGCAGAAAAGGAAATGCTCAGCATACCTTCCCAGAATTTGCACCTCTACCTCTCTCAGAAAAGATGTGGCTTTTTACAATTTCAGCTTTATAGCAACTTTGCTTCGGGTTCATGCAGCATGTGGGGGAAAAAAAAGGGTGTGTGTTAGTTTGAGCGTTGATTTTGTTTTCCAGCTGTTCATCAGAGGAATTCAGAATACTGGAAGTACAGGAGACTTTAAAAATCTGTCACAAAGACAAAATTTAGAAACCATGAAAAGTATCAGAAGCAAAGAAGCAACATTTCTTAGAGTGGAAGAGTTTTATTTGATGAGTAAGGCTGTATGCAGAAGTAGGCTTAGAGCCCAGGGGGAATTCCATGATTTACAGCCTGTCAGCATCTGCAGACAGACAGGAAGTAAATAGATTGTATATAAGTGCTTGCTTCAGTGTTGGCTGACTTTTCATTACACAGACTGCACCACTTAGAAGCCAATACAAGCACAGATTTGGTTCTTGCTTTGCTTTCTATTAATTTACTGGGCAGCAGTATGACTAAATTAAACATTATCAGAAAAATGCAAAAGCTAGTATGTGTGCTTATATATTTTCTCTGTGCACTTCTAAGATCATTATGGTATTTAGCTTTAATTTTCATGATATGTAATTGTTAATGCTCAATATTTTAGTGTCCAGGTCTTTATCTAGGTAAGTCAGCATGGTTCTGCATTTGGATTATGGACTTTTCTGCTGCAGAGAAAGATATAATTTCATTTGTACAAGTAGTTTGCTATGGGAAGTCCACCTGGTGTGCTAACTTTTCCAAGCTGAAGTCATTCTCTGAGAAAGGAGCTCTGGTGTGGTATTTGCTGGGTCTCCAGGATGAAGGAGGAATTGAGAATTTCACTCAATGTTTTTAGAAGGTTAATTTATTATTTTATGTGCTTATATTAAAGAATGCTATACTAAACTATACCAATAGACTAGAGGAAGGATACCTTACAGAAGGTTTAACAAGATACTAATTAAAACTCGTGACTGACTTCAGAGTCTTGACACACTTGGACTGGGATTGGTCATTAAGTAAAAACAACTCACATGTTGGGTAAACAATCTCCAACCCCATTCCAAAGCAGCAAAACACAGGAGAAGCAAATGAGATAATTATTGTTTTCATTTTTCTCTGAGGCTTCTCAGCTTCCCAGGAGAAGAAATCCTGGGCAAAGAGGATTTTTCAGAAAATATAACAATGACATGACACTCTGGATGTTTTTCTGGGGTTTGTTCAGTGTTGGCAGATAAAAAACCCCAAAACCAGAAGGGGATTATCAGTAATTAAAAAAATGGGATGGGCTTTTACACTTTTGACTTCTGTCCAAGCTCTGCTGCTTGCTGTGAGATACTGACCCAATCACTTGCCATAAATCTTTCAGAAGGTCTTTCCAAAAGAACCTTGCTCTTCAAGTGCTCTGGTTTGAATTTATCCATGATGAATTGCATGCATTTTGTTCTAGCTGGAGCTACAAGTGTGTTGCCACTGTAAGCAGAGATCTGAAGGCTGGCTGTCAAAAATCAATTAGCAGAATCACCAACCACTTCTGAAGAGTAGTGGCCATGTCTCAGTTTACTTATCTATAAATTCAGTGCAAAAGCTGAAACCAGGAAAGCCCTTAATCCCTTTGCATTTGCATTTCTTCAGAAAATACTAACATAAAATATAAGTTGCTAAGTAATTTGAAAAGATGCTGTTTGGAAAGAAAAAAAATAAAATAGAAAAAAAGTGCAAATATACTAAACTTGACTCTGTCTTGCATGGTATTGCAATTTTTGAGGTCTAGTGTTGTTCATAAATTATTCACCAACATATATGATATCAGACAGAGAAGCTGAAAAAGTCCCTGTATTTTCTGTAAATTTAATTAACTGAGAGACTGCTTCTAATTTTTTTTTTCTGTTAATTTGAAATTATGGCAGTATGGGTTGGTGTATTTTAAACATGTCTATTAATGTGTGTATCATTCTGTTATTGTACACAAAGTAGAAATTCTTTCCACTGTTTTGTTTTAAAGTATATAATACTTCATGTGGACTAGTAATTTATTATTTGCATGTTTCCAAAAGGTGTGGAGTGGAACCTCCTGGATTAATAAAATTGGAAAAAGAGATTGAACAAGAGGAAACACTTTCAGCTCCCCTTCCATCTCCTTCACCATCACCCACAAAGTCTCCTGGGAAAAAGAGCACAGGGAAACTGTTGGATGATGCTGTAAGTTGTGGGAGGAAGCTTCTTCCTATCTTATTGATTCTGACATGCACTCACTTGCAAAACACACACAAGCCTGAGTTTAACATCTCACTCTATGTTAAACATTTGTAGACTTAGAGAGTATTTGCTTTTTGACCACAATTATTTATGTCTGAAGCTTAGGGAAAAAAAAAAGTCACACTGAGTAGGAGCTCTGCAGCTTAGCTTAGCTTTGTGCTTAGGGCCACATTCCCTTCTTATTACTCTTTTACTCCTTATTCACCAACTCCCACTTGGTGCTTTGTCTGAGGAAGGACTGAGTCAGGACAAGATTTGGCTCCTACTGACTTGTACTGAATGTTAACAAACACTTCTGAGATATTTCAGCCTAATTTTCATGCTGTTCTGCATGATTCTCACATAGTAAAAAACAAGCATTGTTTTCCTCATTGTTAGAATCCTGCTTTGAATTTCATTAAATTGTTGCAGCATACTGTGTGTTCATGTTTCTGGTGCAAACCCACAGGGGTTCATTTGAAATAGCTGGAATCAGATGAAAAGGACACATTTTGAGACCATGAAGAGGTTAAACTGGAAAAGTACAAATCTAGCCTGTAAAAAGAGGCAGTTACCATAGTAACTACTACAGTGCAAGGTAGATGTGCCACCTGGGAGTTACAAAGCACTTCTTGAAAAATCCATGTGCCACTTTCCTGTTACAAAGAGCAGATGGAATATAATGTTCCTTCATTTTATTGAAACACTCTTTTTTTGTTTTTATTTGATGACTATAATTACATTTAAATTTTTCTGGTTTGTATTTCTTCCTTAACTTTGCAAAAGCACTTGTGTTTCAGCAGAATTGAGAAAGAACAGTTATGTGTGGAAGGAGGCTGGTGGTTGCATATCATGCAGAAATTGAACAGAGAGAATGTAGGTTTTCTCTAGCCACCTCCTTTAATTTAGAAAGCAGTATGGATAGAAACAGAATGGAATTCATCCAGCTAGAGCCCTGACCTGCACTGCCCCAGACACTCACACCATAAAATAGCAGCAGTTTCTCATATAGTCCAGACTTAAAGTAAAATAGAATATAATTCCTCCCTCTGCTTCCTTATTTGATTTCCAAATTCCACTCAATACTTCTGTGTCCTTTGGGACAGCAAGGCAATGGAACCCCCAACAGCAGGATCAGCACTGAAGATCTTATTATCCTCTGTTTTACACCAGAATAGATCTGTGGCTTTCATTCTCCACAGGCAGAAGATGGGTCTGTTTTGGTCTTACACAGTTCAAAACAACCTTGAACTTGTTCAGGCCCAGTAGCTCTGGGTTTTTGATTCCTTCTATGAACTCTGGTGGATGAAGCATTAAGTTCCTGCTGCCCATTTCCAGCTGTCAGGGGGATAATGCCAGAGGATATCATGTCAGGAATCCCTCATTATTGGACAGAATTCATGGCCAAAAAGCTCCCCAAGCATGATTCCAGTCTTGGTACCACCTTCCAGGAAATACAGGAATACACCTTTTTCATCCTCAGCAAACTGCACTTGGATTTAAGTCATCAGCCACTGATTTAATGTAAATTATTCCTATTGTACATTAACTACCTAAATAGTTTATTCACCAGAAATGGAGGCTAAGTCTCATCCATGTTGATAAAAATAATTTGAGTAACTGATCTTAAAATTCAAAACTTGATTCATTCAAACTGAGGACAACTCATCTGATACTTGAGAAATACTTTTTGTGTGTAAAATACATGTACAGTTCCTCTGTTTAGTGTTATTTTAGTTTTTTTTTCTTCATAAAAATCTTATGCCCTGATTAAAAATAAACAAGTCCTAAGAATACTTATAAAAAGTAATTATACTTAGCCTCCACAGGGTAATGAAGTTATTCAGGTAAAGGCATTGAACCATTTCAGAAATAATTGGAAAGCCTTTAAATCACTCAACAGGGCTAGTTTCAAAAGTATAAATGATAATTGGTTGCCTTAAAAGTTCTTTTTGGCTTATTTAACATACTATAAGATCTTCAAGCAGATCTGAAAAAGTTTGTACTTCAGTAGCCTTATCTATTCATGATAAAACACTCAGAGTGCTACAGCTTTGGCCAAGCATTCTTTCTTTTTATGAAACAATTTCAGGCTTTAATTTGTTTGCTATTCTGAAAATAGCCTTTCCTGGGCCTCAGACCATTTTTGCAGGCCTTGGTTTACAAACTGGACATGAAAATGTCTTTGGAATATTGTTTGAAATGGACAAACATCTACAAGTTCCTCTGGCATTTTGCATTGTTTGATGCTGACACACTAGGTAGGTATTTTGTCCAAGAAAACTACAGTTATGGAAATGCTGCACTTATTCTTGCTGTTCCTATGCACAAGTGCACTTGGAATGCCAAGGAGGAGTTTCACAGCCAGACCTGCTCTCTTGGTGTTGATGCCTTTGCTACTTTCCCATCATTGAAGAGTACAAAGTGTTCTTTTACTGGATGTCACTGTCTTTGGTAGCACGTGCCAGAGCAAGGAGGCCAAAGTCAATCTGATGCAGCTGATAACAAGCAGGAAGGAGGTTTTCATCTGTTTTTTTTCAGCCCTTATTTTCTGGGGTTATCTAGTTAGGTTTGGCAATGATAGTGTTCTTGAGGTCCCTTTAAATTCACTGAGACTGAACCAGCCATGACAAGGAGATCATCAAATGGCACTTGAAACTACTGGGGAGTGTCTTGGCATTAATTTTTAATCATGTCACAGTATTTTCTGTGTGCTTTTTCCCTAAGGTGTTTGAGCACAATTTTAAAGAGGTAGAGCCTCTTAATGGTAAGGAAGATACCTCTGTTTTTTATTTATTTAGAAGGCAGGATGCATCTTATGACATCTTCATTTTGCCTGTTAGCAGTATTAGCACTGTGAGCTGATTCATCATAAAACACTGAGAATACACTTACAAAAGTTTGGTGCAAACCTCCATGTAACAAACTGCTTGACTTCAGATAAAGAGTGCAAATTTAATGCTGGATTGTGTAACATTTTTAACTCAGCTACTAAATCAGTGCTATTGGAAGCACCACAGGGTGCTTTCTGGGGCTGCAGAAATGTTAAGCAAAACCAAGAACACTATCATCAATTAAGACTTGTATTAAATGATACATTATGACAAGTGTCTTATTGAGTGTTTTGCTATCCATGCTATTTTAAACAGTTCCTGTAAGTAACTTCTTGTTTTATAGGTTAAACACATTTCTGAAGATCCACCTTGTAAATGCCCTAATAAGTTCTGTGTGGAGCGTCTTTCACAGGGAAGATACAGAGTTGGAGAGAAGATCCTTTTTATTAGGGTAAAGATTTTATTTTTACTTTGTTTTTACTTTACTGCTGCCTTCCACTTTGAAAATTACATCACTGATTAACAGGAAAAAATATTTTCAGGTTAACCAGCACTGACTCATTTTTATGACACAGTTGGAGAATAAATAACCTGCAGTGTGTTAAGTGGCCCAAGGAATTATTAATGTGATAAATATCCTTCTGACTTTGGGTCTTTGAATTTGCTCTCTCTTTAATCAATTGTGACCGAGAGAAAAGTCTTCAGAAACAGACCTGGTGACTTCTCAGTTTGGCTTGAAAGAATATCCCCTGCCTTAGAACAGCCTTTCTCCCACTCTGTTTTGACTGATACTATTTAGCAGGTCAGGAAACAGATCAAAGGCTTCATGATCATTGAATTGCCAAGGCATGACTAAGATATATTGCTAAAGCAGCATGAGCAAACCATTAAAATCCATAGAATGTCATTTGATGAACAGGTATTTCCAACCCCAGAGCTGTATTTGTATGTAGATTATTAACTCCCATAGCACAAAGTTAATCAGTATCAATATTTGCTAGCATTATTACATGGCTGAATTTAGCCCATCTATACTTTCAAAGATTAATTCCTCTGATCCACTTAATCCTCTCTATATATGGCTATGGTAATAATAATTGAAAATATGCTAATCTTTTTATTCTGTAGTTGTATGTTAATCTGATTCATACTGCACTTCTTCCCATCTTCCTCTCTCTTGAGTCATGACAAAATGCTAGGTCTTGCTCTCAAATAACTGTTATCCCTATTGTGACCTGATAAAACTGAGCACTTGTAAACAGAAGAGGTCAGAGGGATCCCTTCTTATCTGCAGAAGTCAAGTTCCTGCTTCAACAAAATACCAGAGCTATTATTCAGTCACAAACTTCTGCTTAGCATAGCTCACAATGAAGTCAGTGAAGCCAGATAAGGGTCTGGGTTTTCTGGGGAGTGTGAGGTTGGGAACATGTATAAGTATTGTGCTGAATAAGTACTGAGAACTCCTAATTAATTCAGTAATAGATCATAAAGAAGAAGAAATAAGGGATTTGTTAAACCTCAGATCATGCTGGTATAAAGGATTAATAGCTTTTCTGGTTTGTAGCCAGTAAGAGATTTTTTTTTAAATTCTGCAGTATATTTAGGTAGTAGCTTTATTACTAGTTTCATACCACTTTGAAAAAGGCAATGATTATTAACCAAAGACCTCAGTAATCTGGCACAGTTTAACATTTACATTTTCGTCCTTTTGGTTTTCATTTTAAAAACAGTATCAAAGTATTTTTAATATTTTTGTTTTGAGAAACTTGAGTTCTGCCAGGATGGTGAGTGTCAAATTCCCTTTTGCTGGCTTCTTTATTATGCAATCTAGTCCAAGCCAGATTTCATTCCAAGTTTGCAAACAAAAATCCCTTTTCATATCACACTGCTGCATTCCAAGTTGAATTGTGCAAAAAAATAACAGTAATATAGATTAGGCATTAAACAGCAGTATTAAAGATCATTCCTACAAAAAACTTATGTCAGTGGAAACTTGCCATGCATTTCAGTGGGAACACGTTCATTTTCCTAGGTTTTAAAAGTCAGTTGTCTTTTGGGTCTGGTTGGTTTGAGCTTCACTTTGGAACACTTCACTGGATCACAGGAAGTTTTTACTCTTCACTCTACATGTTCTTGAGTACATAACTAGATATTTTAGCCTTTCTTTGGAATCCTTTGCACAGTTGTGAAAAAGCACATTCAGGGTGTGGAGCTGATTTTAATTTTGTTGGTGTTTTTGATGCCATGAGGTAGTTCCTCCTGGGCTGTGTGTTCTTTACACAGTGTGACACAGCCAAATTCCATTTGTTTACAACCTATTGGGTTCTAGTTGAATTGAGATCAACAGTTTCATTGTTTGAAGATGGTTTAGTATATCCACTACTGTATTAGCCTGTTGGCTTTATCCAGGAACCTCAATAGAATTTAAAACCTTTATCATTTCAGTAATGCCATGTGCTAGGAGTTAACTCCTATTAATTGATGGCTAAAATTATTTTTTCAGAGATTATTTAATAATATCTGTAATTTTTTTCCAAATTCTGCAAGTTCTGTTAGGAAAAAAAAAAACCCAAACCAGCATTCAAAGTGTCCCAAGTTTCTCTTTTTATTAATTTATATCTATATATGAAATAAGTGAACAAGGAATAGCAAAGCAAAATAAAACATGGCAGAGCATAGATTTCATGCAAAAAATCACAGAAACAAAGTACATGTGTCAATTTAAAGTAATTCAAAGGAAAGGAAATTCTTTGGAATATGTAGCAAAAAGTGGTCCCATTAAAATTAGAGTAATTTTTTTCTTTTAAGGTGGGAAAATATTTAAATTCCTAATGGAAGTTTTAAATCCATGAATTAAGGGAAATTATGAAACTTCATAAAAACATTAAAGTACTTAAATCTCCTGATAAAATTGCATGCCTCCAAAGCAGTTTTTTATGCATGAAGTGTTTCCATAATGCATAAACTGAATGTGATTAAAACAATGCTGTGGTGGCTTAGATGCTAAAAATTTATTTTCAATAAAAATTTATCTGCTTCTAGATTCTTTTTCCTTCCTTCCAAGTAGGAACAATTCTAAGTTCCACTTCCACAGAAAAGATGGAAGCCATGTTTTACATTAATGGATTATAATAATAAATTGAAATAAATGACCAGCTTAAAATGAAACCAGTTTAAATTTTAAATTGAAAAATTTTAATTTTCAATTTAAAATTGAACCACTGGTTTACAGTTAGTGGGATCTCTGTATGTGTGCAGCATACAATTAATCATTTGCTTTCTCACTCTCCTGCCATCCAACCATTATGCCTTAATCTTTCAGAATAGAACTGAATGAATAAACCTGTTTTTAAAAACAAAGAATAACAAGTCATGGAAACTTGTACAAATGTTTGGTTTATAAATTGGGAAAGAGAGTCACAGAGTTTGAAGTGCTTGCTTCTTGCAGAAGGCAGCAAATAGAGATTGGTATAGTAAGAAATGTCAGTCACACCTTTACAAAAAGTACTTCTTTACCAGGTTCAGTGACAAGAATTCTGTGTTCAGTGTTCTCATGTTGCATTGGATGTGCATTAGAATGAAAATGTCCCACAAAGCAACCAGCTCCTCTCAGAAAGATCTGTCCTTGTGGTCCATGCCTCTGAGGACATTCAGATTGTGCAGCTGGAGTCACATTAGGTGATGTGATGGGTTCTGGTTTTAAAGCTTCTGACTTTTCCTGTGACATAGAGATGTAACATATAGATGTTCTCTGTCTTGCAGACCTGTTGATAAGTATGTGATTGCTCTTAAGTATTTGACCCTATATCCATAATAATTAATATCATGTAACCTTATTTTGCTATAGTAATAATAAAATATTTATTTAATACTTTCTTCTTCTCAATCCCAGGAAAGGAAAGGTGTTGTTTACCTGCTACAGCACTTGTGTAGAAATTTTATTTTCAGATTCACTAATATAAGATATGTGTGAATATGTTCATATACATATGCTTTATATACAAGCATGTATGTTTATATATAAACATAGACGTTTATATATAAATATATAAACATATATGTTTAAATATACAAACATATTGGTTTATATATGTTTATATATGTTTTATAGATATGTTTTATATAAAAATATGGTTATATATGTTTTATATATGTTTATTTATAAACCTACATATAAATATAAATATAAATATAAATATAAATATAAATATAAATATAAATATAAATATAAATATAAATATAAATATAAATATAAATATAAATATAAATATATATATTAAAAAATATATATATATCACTCTGCAGACAATGTAGTGTGCTCTGTTGCCTCTTCCTGGTGAGAAAAATGTACTTGTGTATAAATATAGAAGTTCATTTGACTCCAAACCATCCAGATAGGGATGATGTATCATATACCATGGAAGAACTGGAAAGAAGGAGAAATAGAAAGCAGACTGATTATACAGCTCTCAAGACTCAAATGCTTTGCTCTGCCTTTCCAATTCAAATGCATCATTTGTACTCACAGCTTTTGTATGGTGTGTTTCTGTCTTCTGTTTTTCCTTCAGCATAATTTTCCTAGCTTTTTTTTGTCTTCCTTATTCCAAAGATTTTCACAGTAGTTCTGTTTTTCCCAGGCCTATTCACTTCCAATCTGTGAAAGAGTTTGTTTTTAGCAGTGAAAATCCTTTCCTAAACTTTATCCATAAGAAATAACTTTCCAGAGTGTTTAAAATGTCAAAATCATGGGCACAGCAGGAGTTTTCATGACCCTAACTCCAAAGGAGATACAGTTGCATGCCTGGGATTTTGTGAGTGAATTCTGAAAGCACCTCTTGGGCCTCAGGGCAGCAACAGTCATTGGTCTCTTTGGGCTTCTCATCTCATCTTCTTTGTGTTTGTAGCCAACTGCAGTAATTCCCAACTGGAGACTGCAAAAGTGGGGGACGGCTTGTCTGCAGGGCAGCCCCAGTTTGTGCCCAGGTACAAGGTGGTTTTGGAGACCTTTCAGCTGGACATTTCTTTCCTCTGTGCCAGTTCCTCTCCATCAGCTCTTTGGAGACCTTTCAGCTGGACATTTCTTT
>JANIJU010003064.1:1427240-1511389 GCA_025504685.1 Leucosticte australis | reverse complement strand
TTCCTCTCCATCAGCTCTTTGGAGACCTTTCAGCTGGACATTTCTTTATTTTGTGCCAATTCCTCTCCATCAGCTTTACAATCACAGAAAAGATGACATTTCAGTCCTGCTTGTGCTACTGAAGGTGGAATTCTTCTCAGCCTTCTCAGGTTGCATTTATTGTTTAAAACAAACAAACAAACAAAAAGTCCTTAAAGGGCCAGTAAAATTCACTCCACAAGACTCAGAAGCTCTTGGACAAACAGTGATCCTGGAGGTGTCAGTGGGGTGGCTGGAATGAGTGCTGCCTGTGGAACTGTCAGGAAATCCATTTTGTTCTGTACTCCACCATTAATCTATTGAGATTAAGGCAGAACTCAGCCCTGCCCCAGTTTAAGTTGCAGTTTGCTTCTTCTTTTAGTCACCCTTTCTCTCCTGCCTCTCCCTTTATTCTTTATTTTCCCCCCCTCCCTTATTTAGGCCTGGCTGCCTCCATGGAGCCAGAAGCCCATGGACATCTCTCTCTTCACTCTGTACCTGATGGGGCTGATTTTGCACTCAATAAAAAAGCAGCTACAGCTCCACTATCTGGTCCTTTGGAGAACTGACATTTTCAGTTAAATAGTTGATTCTCACTGAGGGTTGTCCAAACCCATAAAGCATGAGAAATTAAATACATGGTTTTTTGCTCCTCTTGGTTTGATTTTCTACCTTTTTTCACGGACATACTGCATTTGTGCAGCCATTCATGTTAATTTTGTGTCTAGAATTTTGAAAGGGTTCATCAGAAACTTCTTTACAAAAAAACCCTTGTAAGTCAAATTATTAGCTCCCAATTTAATGGAAAGCTGTTGAAATGACTCCTTTTTACTTTCACCCAATGAAGTTCTTGTTAGACTTGGTGGAAATTTTTTTACAGAATATATCTTTGATGCAATATTCAGATTCAGTGGAACTGACAGGCTGTGCAATAGCTCTGCATTTTAGCTCAGACTGGTTTGCCTCAGTGACCTCCTGTGGACAATCAAATACCATCTCTTCTTTAATTCCAAGTGTCTCCCTCTATGCATTATTGCACAATGAGAACTCCATTTGGAGATAACAAACATTTTTAGCAAATCATATTGTGCTTTTTTAGGGTGTAGAGCATCTTCAAGAAGAGTAATATTCTAGTTCTTGAAATCACTAATACACCTGTGGTCATTTTCTGCCATAGTATTTATAATTTAGGCTTCCAGAACTGAAGTTATAACAATATTACACTACCTGAAATTAGTAGAAAGAGAATTCTTCTCAGGAGGAGGCTAGGATAGAGTATTCTGAAGCTTGGTGTCTAAAAATATCACCCTAAAATTCAGCTGATTTCCTTAGCAAGAGCTAAAGATGGCAAAGCAAGACATTCCCCAGGTGTCATGGGGAGTTTCCTTTTCTGGCAAGAATAAATTGGGTTCAAGTTGTTAGAAATACACACAAGCCAAGGGATAAAACTTCTTTCCTAATGTGGAATTTAGAGTTAAACTGAATATGCAGTTGCCATTATTTATCCCCTTCTGAAAACAATATAGTTCATCATGTCTTCTAGCAATGAACTATTTCATTGAGGGTGAGCTGTACACAAAACCAAACTTTCCCATATTTTTGGTTTTTAAAATGGTGAATGCTCAAATTTCTAAAACTTTATTAATACTTTTTTTAACAGTTTGTTTTACAAATATCATTGAGATCTGTTAGATCCTCTCAGACACTTAAAGATGGTTTTGCATGTTTTAATGGGCATTTAGGAGGATTCCTTTTACTCTTTTTGTTGGCACTGATTTTTGAAACTCAGAACAAAACAAGAATATGTTGCTATAAGGAAGTTTTAAACATGGAAAACATTTTCTTTGCCAAAGATGAGTAAACTTGGGAGATCCCAGAGTCAACTGTTATTTCAAGTGTAGTTACCAAAAACCAGCAACTACTAAAGTGCAGACCAGCTATAGATTGCTTGTCAAGTTGTAAATCAGCATCACTGATTGCTTAATGGTGTGCTGTCATGAGCACACCATTTGCTTTCAACTCATCAGAACTGGATTTACCTAAAGATTTAAAATACAACTCAAGCTCCTCCCCTTCTACCCTCACAAAATTGCACATACCAGGAAATTGCTGTATTTTATTAAGACAGTATTTCAATCATGGCAGCAGATGCTGAAGTGCTTTAGTTGTGATAAACACTCTATTTAGATGAACATATGCTGTGGAATTTATTAGATATTTTGCTAGATATTTTAGGTTTTGCAGTCCTAAGAATACACCTCTTCTCTAACCATCTAGCTGCAACTCCATCTGAAGTTTTAATATTCAGAAGAGAGCCAGAACTGTTACCCAAAACATGCCATTTGTGATGCTTACTAGGTCGTGTTTACTTTGTAAATAATACTGAGGTGAAGTTAAGTAATTTTTATATTTGCATTAAGGTTTTATCATCCACAGAATCAGAGGGTTTGGTTTGGAAGGGACCCTTAGAGCTCATCCAGCCCAGCCCCCAGGGTTATCTTCAACTAGACCAGGTTGCTCACCCATCCAACCTTGCCTTGGATGTTTCCAGGGATGGGACATGATTGTATTTGTGTTGCCCTCAGACAAAGGAAGCAATGCTGGATCTGACTCCATGTGCTCACAAGGCTCATTTATTGTTTTATGATACTATATTATATTAAAGAATGCTAAACCAAACTATACTAAAGAATACAGAAAGGACACTGACAGAAGGCTAAAAAGGTAATAATGAAAACTCCTGACTCTTTCCAGAGTCCTGACACAGCTTGGCCCTGGTTGGCCAAAGAGTGAAAAGAACTCACAGCAGAATCCAATGAATTAATCTCCAAACACATTCCATGTGAGCACAACACAGGAGAAGCAAATGAGATAATTATTGTTTTCCTTTTTCTCTGAGGCTTCTCAGCTTCCCGGGAGAAAAATCCTGGGAGAAGGGATTTTCCAGAGAATGTGAATGTGACAGGACATCCACAATCTCTCTGGGAAACCTGTGCCATGGCCTCACCACCCCTTTTGTTAAACACTTCCTAATATCCAATTAAATCAACTCACCCATCAGTTTAAAACCATTACCCCTTGCCATGTCTTGTCACAGAAGGAAATTTTATGTCACAGCATAAGGAAAATTGCTGCTTCCTCTGCTGTGGTTCCTGCCTTTGACAGTCTTGCTTTTCTCAACCTTTAACATAATACCAAGTTAGCTTAACATGAACTTTAATGTATTTAAGAGTAATTATTTATTCATATGGAGAGATGTTTATAACAATCTGGAAAATGCATGACCATGATAATTTTCTGTCTCATTTGAAGTAAGTTTTAATAATCTCAAAGACTTTTTTTAATACTCTCAAAGACTCTCTTTAATAATCTCAAAGACTTTTTAAATATGGGGGAAATGGGTTCCTGCCTCTGTGTCAAAGTTTTTCATGTTTTAGACTACCTGTAAAGGGACTGGTTTCTACCTCATCTGTGTTCTGTCCCTGCAACTCCCCATCTTAAATCCTTCCTTTTCCTGAATTTTTAATTTTTATATTTCTTTTTGAATGAAGATGACAAGGAATATTTGATCTCTACACCCTGCATTTCGATCTGGAGCCCAGACACAATTTTGAATCTTTCCATGAGAACAGCGATGGGTCTGGGCTGGTGCAGGTGGCTCTGGTGTGGCAGGGAGATTCTGGGCCTTTGGGCTTGGCAACCAACTGATGGCTTCCTGGCCCTGTTCTGCTCGTGTGATTTTACATGGAGCATCTCAACAGGTCACTTAAAGGTGGCCCAGCTAAGTCCCAAAATGAGTTTCTATTGGAATTTATTTTTTTTAACTGACACAGATATTAAACCTTTTGATACCATTTTGCTCCTGATAACATTTAGCATGTTGCTTTCCCTAGAAGGTATTTGAACTCAACTAAACTGGTGTTGCTTTAGGTTCCAAAATACCTCCTGGTTTCCATCAAGGGAACATTTAAAAAATTGTTGAAGCAGTTATTCTTTGAAATTATTCTTTTTATAGCTCAGGTTTTGCTTCCCATATCAGCCCTGAGGAACATGTTGCCATTAGTTAGCCTATTATAAACCCAATTAAACTAATACAGCTCACTTATTTTCAGACACTGTACTTGAAGATAATACTTAAATATTGTTTTGAACAATGAATTGAATTCTTTAAATGATAGGGTTTAAAAATTCCTAACCTAAAACGTTTCCCAGTCAAAATGTATATATTTTAAATGTATTTTAATATTTTTAATTTTTCTTTTTAAATGTATTTCTCCTGTGTCTAAGTTGTAAAACCACAGTAGAATTCTGTGTAGAACTTTCAAACCCAACTCACATAAATCAAGTAAAATGGTAGGCTGCAAAAAACTCAATTTTTCAGAAATTTCAGTGGTGCTCATGCAAATTTCTTTTACTTAAATTCCTCACGATTTACTGACAGGCAAGAGGGAGAAGGAAAATTTAGCATTTCATAAGGGTACAAAGAACCCTGTTTCTGTTTCATTCTCTCCTCTCCACCCCAGTTTCTCAAAGTATTGGCAAGCCAAAGAATGATATCATGGCAATTCCATGCTGAAAGTGTACATTGTTCTCACATCCCTCCTTCTCTTTAGTCTTTGCTAGAGTTGTAGGATTTTTTTTCCTGTTTTGTTTTTAAATTTAATATAGTGTTTGCACAAGACACTATGGAAAGTCCTACTTAACAATTCTTAGCAGTTCTGGACATAAACCCAGATTTTGAAGGAGGCCATGAAAACCTGGTCTTCATGTATTGATAATTGTGTATAATTTTGTCACAGATTCAGCTATAATGCAGCTAATTTATTCAGGGTTACAGTCTTACTGGCCTAATTTTAAAACACATTTCCAACTTAGAAAAAGTAATAGCAAAGGGGGATGTGGTTTTGTTCAGGGGGTTTTTATCAGCTATTATCATTTTAGCATTCAGTCTTGACCTTGTCCTGAGTGCCTTGCAAACAGCACCAAAAAAATTCAATCTGTGAGTAGTAAAGCTGGTTCTCAGTGCTTCAGGAAACCCCATCAGTACAAAAAAGTATTGAGGGCAAGTAAGCAAACAGTGCTTTTGGAGTATCTCAGTATAAATGGAATAGCAGGGCAAAGGCTTTTTGTTAAATGTGCAAGGCATCCCCATCCCTTCCTTCAGAAAAGCAATAAATCTGTGACACACTGACCAGGCTGGTGATGGTGCTTCTCTAACTCTGTCTGTTCTCTACTGCTCTTTCCATTTAGTCCAAAATCTGCCCTGAGGTTTGAGCCAGAGGGGATGCCTTACTTACAAAGCTCAAAGCTTTGTGCTGTGTACCATGGTGTCTGTGGCATGAAATCTTTGCTGTAGGAAATATGGAGATCAGGTGTTTGATTCAGGTCTGGCAGTGTGTCTATATGTATATCTAAAAGGGTCATCAATGAGGATTTTTTGAAGCCAAGACTCTGGCTGAATTTGACTTCAAGCCATCAAGTAATTTTTTGCAGATTCTAGTGAATGTGAATGTATTGACATTTAATACTTCAGGAATTTTTATGTAATATTCCCTTTTTGTTAATACTGAAGCAAAGAGTCCAGTTCAAAACCTAAGAGTATCCTGATGATGAGAGATTATATTGATGTGAAAATAGACATAATTACATTTGACACTATGATCTTCACATTCATGTTTCTTTAACTGTTCAAAATTCATAATAACTGCTTAGGAGATACTTTGAGAGGAAAGTTACATGGAGAGAATTTCTCAGCACTGGTGCTTGGCATTAGCAAAGCTTGTCTAAGGGAGAGATCTCTGTAGTTTTATCTCTATTTAGAGCTACTGCTTGGGGCTATCCATGATGCAATTAGAACTGAAAGTTAACAATTAATTAACCAACAATTAGTTTTTACTTTCAAGATTAACATAATAACAAAAACTGTTTAAAAAGCAAAGTCATTTTAGAACAAAAGCTAATAGTAACTTAATATATTCTCCTGTCTGAAGAGGCTTTGTTTTACAACACACATTCATTTTGCTTTATTCATGATACAGAAGTGGAAAAATGGTTTGAAGATCTATTATGAGCTACCAACTTAACACATATGTTTGCATTTAGGAACTCTTGTCTGCTTTGTGCCCCATCTTACCTGTGCACAGGGTACTTCATGTATTTTATGTGAGTGAGTTTGGGTGTGAACACAGTTATACATGGGTGCATACAAATGCACATGGGCCACACTACAGTCTCTGAAACCACAGTCCTTTGACTAAAAATTAAAAAATTTAGGTGATTTCAACTCAAAATACATCAAGGAGGGTTAATATGTTAACTGGGTAATTTTTAGACATTTAAGTGAGTTACAAGTGAGAACTGTACCCTTTAAGTATGGCAAGTGCAGGAAGGAAATGTTGATTTAACCTTCTCTGGTTTGGCCCTGAGTTTGAAATATTTATGTCTGCATGCTAATTTTTAATCTAGTCAAAGTGTTTTACAGAACAAATTCACTGTAATGAAAAGTATCTACTAAACTGCATATAGGGAGAGACACTGTGAAGGCAGTGCACAAAGATTCTGTGGAAATCACTTTCCTCAGTGCCAGCTGGGAAACTGGTTCCTCAATAAAAATGGAAAAAAGCTTTAAAGATTGAACAGACCTGTAGAAGTCAACTGAAATTTTTAGAAACTGCAGCAGTGGTTCCTATCAGGTCTGTGTTTAGAATATGAAACAGATATAATTTTGGACACACAGGGTTTCTTAAATGTTCAGATGGAGCATGCAGCCTCTTCTGTGATAACCTGAAAATAGGGGGTGAGGTAAGGTTAAAAATAATCTCGCCTTCTCATGGGTTAAGATATGGCCAGGGCACACCATCCAGGTGTGGAGCAGAGGAAGCACAGTTCAGAGGCAGCAGCAATGAGCAACAGACAATATTTGAGAAGGCATTTCACTCAAGAATGTTTCCATTGCTTTTTCAGGCTTTACCAAAGCATCACCTGATCACCCTATCAAAGGAAAATCTGTTATTCTGGCAATAATTAAAGAGTACATCTCTGAAAGAAGTGAAATCTAAGGATAAAGTATTGCAGGATGCAAGGATACTTGCATGCTTGATGCATACATACTGGATTTGTCTAAACATAGTTCTTCTTTTCTCATTTTTTAAAATGAGTTTTACATAATTCTTGCTATTGCAATCATGATTTAGAAGCATACATGCAATAGAAGTACTGCTTCTGTTCCTATTATGTGTGCTCACTCTGCCTTCCTGCCCTGAAATGCAGGGCTAAATGTTATAAAATTTATTCATGCTTCTGAGTAAGTGAAAAGTGGTTTGTGTTCTCTAAGATGAGAGGCAACACAGAGCCTAGCTATCCACAAAGGAGCACTGAGGAAAACACCTTTGCCAGGAATCAGTTCTAAATCAGAAACAAGTTTGCATATTAAAAGGGAAAGGATAGACACTCTGGGCTACTCTGTTAGAGTAATCAGTGTCTTTTTGGCAACCAGCACATTTTCCCTTTCCAAGATCTTTGCCAGAACCTAGAACGATGTTTCTTCTGGTATTTGCAGAAAGATATAAAACTGATGAGTGCAAAGAGATCCAGCATGCTAGAATATATACAACAGGGAATTTCCATGTGACTGAACTGAAGTGCTGTCAGGTTACAGCTAGCAGCTCTCAAAACTAAACTGAATTACTAATACTAACTTTAAATAATTCATTCCTGTGTCAAGAGAGTTACCAGAGTCCTAAAATTATTAAATAGCCCACAGAAAAATAGCACAATATGAAAAATCTGTGCATTCTTTAAGTCTGATTGCTTCTCCTTTTAACCCCATCAATTTTTTATCTTTAAAATGTCATGCCAAGGAAGTGTGGTTTTTTGGTAACATTTACTGCACTTTAAATGGATTTCAGGGCTTGGCACCTGGTCAGCCACTCACAAGTGTCATGAAAGTACAGTAAACTCCTGGAAAGCCTTCCAAAGATAAACTTGGAATTCCACAGAACAAAAGTGATAGTATTACCATGATTTTTCCTGGATCTGTCTCATGGAAAAGTGAGGATTATGAACAAAGTTAGTATCAGATGTGCTGTCAAAGTAGGGCTATGGAGAACAAGAACATCAGCATTTTGTCTTTTATTGCCCAAATTTACCACACTGGTGAGTTCTGGCAGTTTTGTGTCCATGTAAAATATCCTCTCTTGGGTCAAGGCAGTTAAAAATTCAGCATGAACACACCAAAGTAGATGAGACTGATTTCAGCTGAAATTTATTTTGTGCTAAACTGTTTAGAATAAAAGCCTGAATAAAATAAAGTTCTGAAGCGAATTATATGTGTACAGTTTAGGACTTTAGTAAGATTTATTAATGTGGCTGAGAAATAAAATACTTCTAATTTGTATGTTTAGTTATGTTCAGTATTCATGGAGTCATAGTGTAAGGATATACACGTAGATCTGGAAGGAGATTCAAAAATTGGGTGTAATGATTGTGGCAAAGCAGTGATGTGTATGAAATGAAATGAAATAGTTAACTTTAACACCTGAAAGTCACACATTTTTTAAGCTGAAATCCAATCCTTAATTTCTCTATGGCAATACAATACAGAGCAAACCCATTTTAAGTTTAAATATCTTAGAAATTTGCTTCAAGATGATGGCAAGTGCTAATCTGGGCCCAGAAAAAAAAGGAAGAAGTGTAGCAAGAAAAGTTGGTATCAGTGAAATAGCATGGAGCCATGTTGTCACATGTTAACTTCTGCTCCTGCTCTCCTCATAAATGCAACTGATCCACCTCTGACTTGCATTTGGATGGCTATTTTTAGAAGCTGGGAGAGTGACCAGTTGTGGATTTCCTGCTTTCACATTGCAGCAAGAGTAAATTTTGTCCACTTGGTATGCTAGTTTCCATTTTCCAGCCATTTGTACTCTTCTCCAGTTGATGTACCTGGTGTGTAATTCCCAGTATTTTACTTATACTCTGGTCAAATTTGGCCCAAAGATTTCCAGGCCAGTCAAGTCACTTGAGATCTGGTAGATTTGAAATATGTAAAATGCTACAGATGGCATTGCACTAGATTTGACTCCCTAGCCAAATATATATGTGTGTTTGGATCTATAGTCAAAACCAATGACTGCACTCCTGGATGAATAGTTTGCAATCTGCAATATCTTAATTTTATTTAAAGTTTTTCATTCCATTCAGATGATTTTCACTTTTTAAAAACACATTAGTATGGCTTTGGTTCATTACTGACAATGCTGGTTTCATGGATTTGCAGTGACATCATTTCATTCCAGCTCTGTAACATCATGCCCCACAGACTCACACTGACATCATTTTGAAAACTTTGAGAGAATGCTTTGTACTATTTAAAGAAAATTAAGCCTAAGGATAAACATTATTGAAATTATGCCACCCTTGTTCTCCCCTCGTAACCCAGTGTAAATTAGAAGGCATTTTAATGAAACCCATGGAGTTAAATAAATTTATTGCAGGCCTGTTCATTTAAAATAACCTCTAGTCTAAATTCAAGCAAGATCTAATAAAACAATCTGCCTCTAGATACTTTCCAAATGTAATTTTCTTGCTTATGCATGTAGCTCTGTTGATTTAAAAACCAGGGGATGGAGGTAGGAGACAGTTTCCAGATTTCTGTGTAACTGTTTTCATCATTTTGGTGTTGCCCTTAACTGTTCCTATATAAGACTGGAAAACATACCTTGAGACTTTTCTGTTCTTTGCCTATTAGATTTTATCTAAAAGCACATGGACCAGAGTTTCCAGCATAACTAGGAATCATAAAACAGAAGGAATCTGAGGCACTCTCTAAGCAGCCAACCAGAATCATGGCTTATCTGGGCTTTGCATAGGTTTTGTGAAGTACCTTACAGAGTCCTGACAATTCTCATGAATAAAATTGGTGTTGGTTGAAGGAATATTATCTGAATATTGCCAGCTCACTGGTATTTTTCTCTGAAATAATTCTTCCATGAAAGCTGCTCCTCTTCCAGTGACAGTGACAGGGAGCAGTGATACTGCAGGGCAGAGTTGGCTGGCAGTGCACTCACTCCCTGGGACCTTGGGTTTCTCAGATATTTCCTTCCATTTGCATGAAACTGTAAAGATTGCTTCCATTTATAATGTACCCTGTATGGAAAGGCAAATTGAGCTGGAAATTGGCCACAGTGAGAACACAGTGTTGTTAAAATATATAAGGGGATTTTTGGTTGGTCGTGGTTTTCTCTTTGTTTGTTTATTGGGGTTTTTTTGTGAATTGACATTAGAGTGAGGCCAAAGGACAATGTTAGCAGAGACTTGCTGGTGCTCAGGACTATGATGAGGAGATAATGGGAAAAATTATAGTTAGTGAAAAATTATTAGTGAAATATAATATATGAGTGATGCATTTTTCAAAAATAACTGCTCTACAAGTTAAAAAAAATGTCAATTACTGTCTGTTCATGAGACATACAACAAATAATGGAACAAATACAGACTTATACACATTATTACCTTTAATCTTAAATGTTGGTCAGCTCATGTTTTTAACCTTACCATGGTCCACCTACAGGCCTATGAAAGTACAGGGTTACAAATCTAGGAGAGCATTTTTCAAAAGAAGAAAAGGACATCAAGTAGAATGAAGCTGTAGAAGTGGAATTGTATAAAGATGAGGTGAGGGGGGGGAGTATTTTTCTTTTCTGAAGTCTTCTGCCCATTTTTTGTTCTTCTGTCCATGTACTCTTCCTGCTTTAAAAGTATACATGATATAGTCCAGGATAAAGAGAGAGTGGCATTGGTCCAGCATCCAGAGTTCCTCACTGCTTGTTATAAATGGGAAGGGTGGTAGGAGCAGCTCATCAAGGCAAGGAGGTGGAGTCTGGAGTGCTGGAAAGCTGGGAACTCAGAGCAGAGTCTTGGTGGGAGGAGATGGGATTACAGCTACTGCTGCACCTATGCAATGAGGAGAAGCAACTGAAGGCCAAGCCTTCACACCATGGTCCAGAACTTCTTAGAAGACAGTCAGACCAGAAAATCTCTTTCAGTATATTGGGAATTAATTTACATTTCTGTAGAACTAGACTGTAACTTAGGTTTTTGGGCAAATTAACCAAATTACTTTTAGGAATGTGGGTTAGCAGCTGCAACAAATGTTCATTTGCAGAGTTTCACCTTAATGTAAATGTTCAGCAATAGCTCCTGCTGGACTGATACTAAAATTGTACTGCAGCTCTTTGAGGAATATTCTGGCCTCAGAATACAAGACAGCTAGGAGATTGGAGCAAGAACAGCTCCCTGTTTTCTCCTTGCCCTTCTGGAGTACTGGATTGCCATGGGGCACTTGCAGACATAAGGTTTGCACTCCTCTCTGTTTCAGTGCTCGTTCCTTTGTGCTTCTGTTCCTTAGGAGGTTTTTGTTTTCTCTCACCTGGAATCCAGACTTCCATGAAGCCTGTGGGTTAGGTTATGGAAAGTACAGGAAATAAACATCCTCTAGTGGAAAGATGGAGCAAAAGTAGGTGGATTAAATTACTGAAGTATACCCCATGCTTGAAAACAATAGATGTATCTCAATTTATTTATTAATTGGTGATGCTAGTAGGAAGGATTCTTGTAAGCAATCTCCTCAATATAGCCACATTTTAATGAGTCTTTTTGTAGAGGATTGTATAAATAATACAATAAGTTTCCTTCTAAAGGACCATAAGTATATTTATGATGATTAGACCATAGAATGTAATTTTGAATTAGTCAGAAATAAAGGCTGGATGAATTTATTTGCATCTCTTTCTAGGATTGCTAAGCAACCAAGGACAAATGGCTTTATGTCTGGCTAGTATATTGTATTGCTTTAAAAAGCATTTTAAAAGAACATTCATTCTTTGGCACAGGGATAAACTGATTGTAAACATATTATAGCTTCTCTCAGACAACTTCTGGATTTTAGTACAGGATCTCCACAGGCCAGTGTAGTCATATGAATGAAACTTCCCCAGTTTTACATGTCTCACTTTAGTTAAACTTCATAACTACCATCATTGCCATGAATCATGTTAGTGGTGTTCTTTTGTGCTTGTTTCTTTATTTTTATGTGTTTATTTTAATAAGCTGCAGTCACAGTAAGGCAGGGGCTAGTGCACATTGAAATTGTGCACTATAGGTTCTTCATCTTCAGGAACATACAGACAGCTCAATAATCTTGAGCACAGACCAATTTCATCTGCAAGCATTCAGTGAGGAGTTATGTTATGCATCTGTTAAATCTTAAAAACTCCTAATTTCAACTATAGCTACCCTCTGACTGGTTTTATCTCAGTTATCAGAAACTGTACTTTTTAATGTTGCTATTTTATCCACACATATTCACAGTTCCTACCTTTGGCTAGCCTGTACACAGAGGAACTGGAACAAGTCAGTCTTGTTATGCCAAGCCTAGAGACTTGAAGTATAGAATTACAATATATTTACTTGCTGAAGGACATGTGAAAAATATTTCTTTAGAGCTTATAATTAAACCTCCATCTCAGAAATTTGAGGAAGTGAAATACTATTATAGTCATTACATATTATTTTCTCTTATGGGTTGCATCAGACACCTCAGCACTTGCCATTCCTGAAAGTGATACCATGAAGAAGTAAAAAGCCTGAGTAGCAAAGTCATTATTGAACTTTTCATGCAAAAAAATGTAGGCAGTTTCTGCATCTGAAAGTGTAAAGACAATTCTGAGAATGTCCAGAAAAATTCAAATCTTTCTGGTTTTCTTTTGTTGGGACACCCTCTTTAAAACTATTGAATTTCCTTTTGCTTACTTGATAGTGCCAAACCAAATGAGGCAGCTGCTAATCCTGAATAAATTCAAAGAAGGCAGAAAACTATCTAAAAGTGAAAGTATTTGTGACACTGACTAGTAGTGCAGAAGACCTCTACAGTGCCCATATATTTTTTAGTTCTTCCCAAAGATAAATCTGCAAGCATAAAATACACAGCATTCAGTTCTTTGTTAAGGTATCCAGAAATGTTTCATTTTTATTAGTTTTTATTGCATGAGGAAATGAAAAAGTGCTACTTATCCTTTTTGAGATCTTCATTTCTCTGGAGTATACTTTTTTATTCTTATTTCTCATGCTTTTAATTGATTGTGATGTTTGCCTGCCTCCTTGTGATTTTCCTTATTACTGCAGTCCTGACTTCATGTGTTCAATGGTTTTGGCTTTG
Organism: Leucosticte australis; assembly: GCA_025504685.1. Lineage (NCBI taxonomy): Eukaryota > Metazoa > Chordata > Aves > Passeriformes > Fringillidae > Leucosticte > Leucosticte australis. Next base: position 1,498,158 of record JANIJU010003064.1, on the reverse strand, counting down.
TGGGGGTTTTTGATTTTTTTATTGGTTGGTTGGTTTAGTTTGGGGTTATGCTTTTTAATTGGCTATACTAAGCTACTGAATTGAATTGTGATGACTCTAGACATGCTATTTGTTTGTTTGTTTGTTTTAGACTTCACATATTAAACTGAAATGCTGTGGTCAATTTGAGGATGTTACCATACCTATCTCAACTAAACTTAATTCTGAATGTCGGGTAAATCGAAGTACCTTAAACATAATTTTAAAGTTTATGGCTCATGATTTTAACCACTAAAGGACTGGCAGTGTCTTTATTTCAACAGGGGGCAAAAGTTGGTGATCTGGGGAAAGTGGCCAACAGTCACTTTTGTGACAAACATTACAAAGATCACAACTATAGGGAAGGTATTTTTGGGTTTGCTGCACTGGTATCCCAGAGGATGGGGATGCATGATAAAAGAAACAAGTAAGCATTTTAACTCCAGCCTCTGCATTAATTGAAAAGTAGCTGTTTGAAGCAATTTGGAAGGTTAAAAACATAAAACTCATAGATTGCTGCAGTTGGATGTATGTAGTAACTGAAATCAGTCTGTGCTGGACCTAAAACATCTGTCACACTTACCACATGCACATCACCTCCAGAGGCAGGCAGGGAGAAGAATTCTGTAGGTGAAGGTGTGCAGGTTTTTGTTTAGTTGCAGGAGGTACTTTCTTTTATTTGGCTGTTTTGAGGCAGAAAATTAGAAGAGACAGAATGAGTCTTGATAAAACAGCTCGAGAACAGATGGCACTTTGGGATTCATAAGAACATTTTCATGTACTTCTGCAATCCTGTAGCACGAGCGTGTTCACATGCAGCCCACGCACATTTGCAAGATGAAACCCCAGATCAGCTGAATTCAGTGGCAAAATCTAAACAGATGATCACTCTGCAGGAATGCACTCTGTGACTCAACATCCTTTTAGGAGAATCTTGATAATCTGGGCAAAATTAATTCCTTTTTGTATTCAGTGAGGTTTCTGTTTTAAAATTGTGCACAATTTATAGATAGGACTCATATTTTTATTTCTTATTCAATTCTGCCTCTAACTTATTCTGAAGAGTACCTCACTGCTCTAATACATTATTTTAGAGGTATTTCTTGAGGGGTAAAAACTTAGTTGACTTTAGAAAGTGAGAGAGAATTGTCTCTAGCTATTTGGGTTTCTTTAACAGAAACTTTTCAAAGCTAATAAAAGGATTAATCATTGCAATTAAGAAAATTAGTTGTTTGTTTGGGTTTTTATTCAAAGGTGAAAGTAAAGTCTTTTTCTTCTTTTTAAGAAATCTCTCATAAATTTATTTTAGCAGCCTCATGCTAATGTTTTTTTAAATTTTTTTCTTAAATACAGTCTTCCCCTACCCCTATTATTTGATTTTGGTACATGTGGTTTTCCATAACTCCATCCAGACATACCATTTGCAAGTTGACACTTTCACTTACTCTCATAAACTCTGTCTGATTTCTTTTTATGTATTTCATCTGTTTGCCATATCATCTCTTCTGCTGAGCGTTGCATAAAATATTTCTTATGAGTCAGTGTTGCAGCTAAGAGCAACTAGATTCTGCTCAATATCAAACATTTCAGCTGATAGGGACAAGGTCCTCCTTGTGGCTGGCCCAGACATATGTGCCTAGAGAGGAAGGAACAAAAAAGTGTCACCTTAATTGCCCTCACAGCTCAACGCACCAGATGTCACCCAAATGCTTGGAAATGCACGGTCCCTTTGCTTGTAAATACCATTCTGAACATGAATCCCATATAAATAATTTTCCTTGCCGTTATTAATCTTTGTCCAAGGCATAAATGCCTTCACTTGTCAGAAATACACTTGTTCTTACTGAACAGGAATTGTGTTTACTTCTGCATCTGTGTTATTTCTTGCTCACCTATGCTGGATGCTGTTTTCAAACAGTAAAGCAAGATCTAGTGTTAGACATGAAACATATGCTATTTCCAAATTAAAAAAATAGTTTCAGACAGAAGCCAAAGGTAAGGTTTGAGGGAAAATTAAATCAAGAATAAGAATTTCAAATGTCCAAACTGTCATGTTATTTTTATCAGTACAAAAATGTATCTCAATTTCAGTTAGTTAGGCAGGAATACTTGGAATAATTATTTCAATGAGCCTGCTATTGTCTGGAAACAGAAATAAGCAGCTTTATTAAGTGCAATATCTTTGCTACTGTCAGTCCCAGTGTCTTCCCTTTGTAGAAATGTTTAATGCAACTGTTAATTCAATAGCTGTCTGTGCCATACAGGATTTACCTGGCTGTGGTTTCAACCTCTAAAACAATTCCTGGCTCCTTCAGGTATACAGATAGCAGAATTCCTGTGCATTAGGGGTTTTTGCCATTATACCAAGCATACTGACTTCATCTCTTGCCTTGCACAAATAGACAAAAAATTTTGCATTTTTGCAATGTGAAAAGGGAAAAATTTCCATTTCCTCACTTGCCTTGCAGAAGGCAAGATGTTATTTCATGACTTCTAAGTATCTGTGTAAGTATCTTAAGTATTCTGTATGCCTGATGATACACAGAGGGACTGCAGAAATGCTCACCCTCAGTCTGGGACTTCTACACTAATCAAAGGATTGTTCTTCAATGTCTCAGGCTTCCTGAGATCTTTCCATTCACTCCACTGTGCTAGTGGATCTTTCTTTGTTCCTATCCCATTCCTGTAAATTTCTCAGTTTCCCAGGCACAGCTTTCCATATGGGTCTTTGCAAATATCTCAGGTCCTGAGGTCAGGTTTCATGTGGAATTTTCTTTATTACTGAAACCATGGAACAATCTCTACTATCTCTTCAGCAGGCTGTGTATCAGCTAAAAATCACAGCTGGATCCCATACTTTATGAGCCAGTGTTGACAGTCCCACTTCCAGTTTGTCCTTTCAGTCTTTTAGGTTGTAATTACTGTGAGCTGCCCTGAGATTTCCCTCTCTATCCTTCATTATCCCATTGCTGCATCAGTTCAGGATTTCAGTGGGCTGCTAGATTCTTGCTTACTCTTAGATGCCTGTTGAAAAGAAACCTTCTTTCCCTTGTCTCTTGGTTTGAGACAATTCAATGGAGAACATTCTGGAATGAGTTGTCTCCCTTTAAGAGTTCATACAATCCCTTTCCACTAATAAGGAAAAAATATGAGTAGATCAAAGTGAAAAAAACCCACAAAAATTTATTAAAAAACAGAATGCCAACAGGCAGGAGAGAAAGAAAAAAAAAGCAGTAAATAACTACTAGTTACTAAACTGCAAGACCTCACAACCCTGTGAGAACAAAGAGAGGCCCGAAATGCCATTCCCAAAATGGCTGAAGGACACGGCAGGAGATGGCATCACACCCTTCACTTCTAAAATGGTGTAAGTCTCTGTCCAGAGTTTCCCTCATCTGCCTCACGATCATCATGAGAGGGACAGAGATTGGGGACCACTGAAGGAAAGGGACCCTTGTCTGAAATTCTGGCCCTGCTGGAGAAAGTGGAGAAGTCTGAAATTCTGAGGGACAGAGATTGGGGACCACTGAAGGAAAAGGACCCTTGTCTGAAATTCTGGCCCTGTTGGAGAAAGTCGTTTCCCAAGGCCCTGAGGCCTGAGCACAGCCCCTGGCATTGCTAAGCTATTGTTCACAGGTGTGTTTGTGTATGCTACACTGAGCCTGGTGAAAGGAGAAAAGGGGCACTTTGCCCTTTTGCAACAATAGCCCCGGAATTTCTCCCACCCCTCGGCTTGGCTGGACTTCTCCTGAGGTTTGGGAGGTCCCCACAGAAGACCTCTCACCTGTTTTACAACCACTGTGACAGACGGACTGAGATGGAAGAAGCCTCTCCATCAAGGACCAGGACATGAAATCCCTATGTGAAAAGGCCCCCACCTCTTTCCAAGGACTGGGACTGAAATCCCCAACCCAGGGGAGGTGGCAGGGGGAGGCAAGCTGACCAAAGCCAGATGGATGTTGCAGGTGCGAGTAGTGGACCAAGAAGACAATGGCTCTTGCCCACTGCTGAGAACATGGACTGTGTGTACCCTTCTTCTAATACCATTTTTCTCCAGGAAATACAATAGACTACTTTTGATTCGATTTCAAGATTCATCCCCTTCCCCCATCAAAAAAGAGTATAATTAGAGTTTGAATGAACTGGAACCTCTGAGATCTCCCCGGACGTGACCTGGTGAACTCCATCGGCTGCACACCAAAGGACTTTACCATCCTATGTTTGGTAGCTATAAACCCTTTTCTTCTTCCTCCCTCTTTTCCTTATTCTTCCCTTTTCCCCAATTCCTCCCCAATGCATTTTTGCAGTGGTCATTTCAATGAAGGTGCATTTGTTTATGATTATCACTGCAAGCCCCCAGTGCCGTGTCAGTTCTTTTTGCACTCTGAGATCAACCCACGAACCATCACGAAACCCACTCGTAAGGATGGATCGTGACAAATGGCGCCTCCCAGGCAACCTTGTGGCCCCAGGAAGAAGAGTCTGGCTGCTGACAGCCCCTGCAGGGAAGGCAGGAGCTGCAGGGCCGTTCCAGAGGCAGATGGAAACCTGCAGGCTCCTGTGGGACCCGCGCCGCTGCTGCCGCGCTCGGCACCGCAGGGGTGGGGCGGCGGCAGGAGGAGCAGGCCAAGGGGGACACGGCCTGTCCCGGCCCCAGCACGTCACTTGCTTTTTGTTTCCACTGCTGGCAGAGTTTGCAAAGTTCACTTTGAAACATTTTCCAATTGGGAAATGCGCTTTCTACAAATGGCTTTGTGTTTCCAACTGTAGCTGTCACAAAAGAGCGAGAGCTCTGCTCCCAGCTTCTCTCCTGGAGCAGAGTTGCCAGCAGGGATGTGTGGAACTCCCCCCAAGGAAGCTCAAACCCGATAACCACACTCTCTCCAAGACAAGGGGGAAAAGAAAAAAAAGGGAAAAACCAAAACCTTTCCCTGAGCAAAGACCAAGCAGCCCGTGAGCAAACACCACAGCAAAGCACCCTTGGGCAGGGAGATTTTAAAAATGCCCATGATCACAACCCCACGTACACAAGGGTCCCGGATGCAGGGTGATGCCTTAAGTTTTAGCTTTCATGTTTTTCAGGCTTTGTGCTGCCTAGCTGTGTAGTTCTGAACTTCATATTAAGTGTTAGCAAGTTCTCTTCACAGGGTTGGCAAACAAAACAATTCCTTTTCTAGCTAGGGACCAAGGACAACTGTTATAAGTTTCAGGCCCAAGAGCATGGAAAGAGAGAAAACAAGAAGGATGGGACTTCACAACCTAAAGCTGTAACTGGACAATTGACTCCAATATGCAAATGGACCAAACCTTATAGAAGTGTGAGACCCTGTGATCTGTTGTCCATTTTGTGACCATTTTGGTTCATCTTGGGTGTAGCCCTGGCCAGGATCTTGTGCTGCCCAAGGTGGATCCATTGAGGCCTTTTAATAAACACCTACTTTATTCTTTAACTCTGTCCAACCTCTGTTCTATGTCAGCCTTCACAAGGCATCAGGGTCTGAAAGAGACAGTAACAGATTTTTGGCACAGACAGATGTGGAAGACAATAACAGTATGAATCACCCCAGGACACCTTGGCTCTCAAGTACTATTGTCTCCAACATCCAGTGGGTACTTCTAGGCCACCTGTTTGTTATCATTTTGCTCACTCCCACATCCTGTTTTCTACTTCCTTATTCTGTCACCACCCTGCTGTTGATGTACTTCTCCCAACCCACAACTGGCTGATCTTCAGTGACACCCTGTTAGATTTATCAGAGTACTGTTTTCAGCAATTGATGTTGCCCCTTTTGGGAGGCTGTGCTGCTGTCCTAGTATGATGTTCTGCTGATACATCAAATGGAAGATTTTTCTGGTACTTTGTTCCTGATACCACTGCAAACATGCCTTTAACCTGCTCTCTGCTATAAAGGGAGGCTTGTGAAACTACTTATTTCTCTTAGATCACATAGGGTTTTAATAATTTAGCATCCTGTTCATTTTTAGACACACTTTGTCTTCATGATCTGTGTTTCTTCTGCTCATGTGTTTCTGAGCTTCTTTCAGGCCTTTATAAACCCAGGTGTGAGTAAGCCATCAGCTTTTCCACATCTGTACCTCTTCTAGGGGAACTCTCTAGGAACAATTTACAAACTTTTTCCCCGTGATGTTGGGTTTCTGATTACATGCTACTTTCCTGAGCTGTGACTAAATCTCAGTCGATTTTTGTTTTCATTTCCTATTGCTGTCAGGCTTGGTGGAGATTTGCTTTCTGCATAAACCAAAAGAGTGGAGCAGGATTTAGCTCTGTGTAATGGTGAAAGGCACAGGGTTGAGATACTTGGGAGCACTGTTCCCAGATTTTTAAACCATTTTACAGGTTCCACTTGCCTTCCTGCTAGGAGTAATTTGCAGTCATGTATGAATTATAAGTTGCTTAAGCAGTGTTTTAACATAATACAGGTCATACCAACAAGGTATAGTAATATATGGAGTGTTTGTTTTTGAGCTACAGCAGTCTGATTTCAGTGGAATCACTAGCCACTTTTCTGCCTGTCACAGATGTTTTCTATTCCCAGTTGTGTTGCCAGTGCTGCACCGAAAACACGACATCTTCTATTAGCATAATATATATATTCCATAAGCACTGTAAAAAACAAGATTTTTGGCTGATAAGGTAGTTTAAAAAATTGTGTAATTATTGCAAAAATAAATTGGAAAGTCGTGAGGTAGAAATCTCAAAGGAGGCCCTAATCTCTGAGGCACGCACAAATGGAATATAAAAAGGCTTGAAAAGAAACTGCATCCCAAAAGACAAAGGCAGTCTCATTTTAACTCCACTTCACTTACCCTTGTTAGCTTAAGTTTTTCAAAGGAAGGAGTGGCTTTGAAAATGGAGGCAGTTGCCAAATGGACAGTAATAGCAGTTTAGAAAAAGGAGAAATCAACACACAAGCAAAGTGACTAATCAGTTCTTGCAGTAAAATGTAACACCACAATCAGTTAAGTAAAGATGAGTTCCATGGAAGTAATTAACTTCCTGTTCTAAATGACAAGAGCTCTCTGCTATGTGCTTCAGTGAAATAAAACTGCTGATGTTGTTATACAGCTAGAAATATCTGTGAGATTCAAAGGAGAAGGAGAAGGCTGCTTTGAAGGGAGTGGATTTAATTAACAAAGCATATAGTGGTTAGGGTTTTAAAACCTTTATCCTAGGAGCCTTTTCATAAAAGAAAAAAAATCTTATTTTAGCAAAAGGGTCTGGCTCAGATTTCCAAAAAACATGACCCAAAATACATTTTGAAGAATTGGACTTCCTGTTGACTTCAGTAGGAACTACATTACCCATTTCTTGAAAATGTGTCACTGGTTTCACTTGGTAAAAAAGTGTATCTGTTACTGAGTAAGTGTCCAGCAAGGAGAAGATCTTCACTTTATTTATATATTTAAACATTTCTCTATTTCAAAATGTATTACTAGGTTAAAGTGTAAAAAAATAGGGAATATCTATTTAATAATATAATACAATATTATATTACAGTAACAAGTTATAGTACCTAATATTGTATTTTATAATGATACTATAAGCTGCTATCACTTTACAAAACTCAACTGTGAAATAGAAAAATGTCAAAAATATGGGTAGGGAAGAAAATGTAATGAAAACACACTTATAATTTAAAAATTCTGTCCTAGAATAGGGACTGTTAGGAGTGTCTGTTGTCCACTAATTGTATGAGTCTCTCATTATGTCTTAATTGAAGAGAGATGGCTTTTTTTAAAGAATGAGTCTTTTTGAAGATTCAGTGGTACCTGTGATAGATCCCAATAATAATACCATCTTGTTCTTACTGCCAAAAAAAAAGCCCTCACTATTCATTTGTGTCTGCTGCAGGTATCTGAAGCAGTTTGGAGTTGAATATGGAAAATGGTACAAAAATATGAAATTGAACCCTAAATTCTTCATTGTGCAGATGAGGTATCTTGCCATATATTAAGTAAAAGATAGTATTTGTCCTAAAGATGCCACTAAATATAATATACCACTCTGCTGCCATTCCTTTTTTTATATTTGGCACTCTTATTATCATTAGAGTTTTTGTCTGGGAGAATTACATGGCGTTTAGTACTCAGTACAGTTTTGCAGAAAACCTCACTTACTTTTAACTTCAAAAGGATCAGGGTTTGCTTAAAACCACTGATTTTACTGAAGCTGACCTCCTCAATGTCCTGCATGCAGAGAGATGTCTGCAGTCCTCTTTGATGAATTTTGTTTGCAGAGGGAAGTGACAGCTAAATTTTGAAAATAATAAAAATGGATAATTACACTGGCCATTTTCTGTTTAATACTTTTAATGCTTAAATAGCCCCTTGGGTATTTACATATCTGAATGATTATTTAGATGCCTTTGGTGTTTGTGAAAACAAAGTTTGTTCTTTTGATCTGAAACAAAGGTTATTTTAATGAATTAAGTGGATACCTGTTGATGTGTTTGATGCAGCCCAAGATGTAACATTAAAACAAAATTCTTTATAATTCAGAATGTATGTTAATTCTTAAACCAAACTGTAGCATAGCTAGAAATATTGTGACAAGCAATTAACATGTGTTCTTGACATTTTTTTTTTCAGTCCTAGCTTTTTTATGACATTTTTTCCAACTAAGAGAGATTTGTTTAGTGTGATTTACAACATACAACTCCCCAAAAATGAGAGGGAGATGTTAATCCAGAGAGCCATCTATTTTCCATGCCATTATCATGGTGTCTGAAGAGAGAGGAAGTGCAGGCTGTTTTGTTGGGGTTTTAGAATGACAGCAAAGTCAGAGCTGCTCCTTAAACAAATCCATATGTAATGGCTGAGGTTGCATCATCTGGAACTTTTAAAACTAGAAGACATTTTTATACAAAACATTTTTGTATAATCCTATATAAAGAGGGGAGCTAGGCAAAAAGTGACTTAATGAGGGATGACAAGGGAAAATGAGGAGTGCATATTTCCTGGTTTTCAGGTGGAGAAAGACTTATTTTTACTTATTTTTAGGATAATTTCGGTTGGAAGGGACTAATAAATTATCATCTGCCAAAATATACATTAATAGACTGCAAATAGATTACTTCAGTATGGATGAATAATTAGTACCTGGAAGGGGTTACATAATTTGCACTTTTTCAGATGTGTAGAGGTGAGGTTTAGTTTTAATCCCTTGGACGTGCACTCAGGCACATGACTCCTTAAAAGTCTAAAATAAACTTTATTGTTTTATTAAACTAAAACATTTCTCTAAGAAGACACAAATTCTGTGACAAAAGGGGAATGAAAGCCAAGAGAGAGTGTAGTTGGAGGGAAGCTTTCTAGCTTTCCCACTGGAAGCTGATTTTCTTCCATATTCTGCTGGGAATTACTCCCACGATTCCTTGTGTGTAAGGAAATCCTCTGTGTGTAAGAGCAGCACTGCCTTGTATAATATTTATGCTACAGTCTATAAACTTTTTAAAATAGGACTGTATCTAAATAGAACCTGGCTGATGATTAAATCAGACCATACTTCAGGATTTTGCTATAAATTTTATGAGGAATTCTAGTGATGAAGTTGCATAATCTTTGCTAACGAGATATTTTTAATGTCTACATTTGGCTTGCAAGCAAATAATCAGGAGCCTGTTACACACTCTGGTGTCTTCAGGCCACTGAATTCTCAGAGAAGTACAAAAACTTCACATAGCAACAAACAGTTACCTATAAATTTTTGGAAATTTGCATGTTTGAATGAATTTAGAAAACTTCTAATTTTGTATAAATGCCTTCTACCATCTACAATGGTGGCGTCCTCTTCTTGGGCAGCCCCCAATCCTCCTGTTTGAATGGACTATCAGCATGGACTGTTAGCAAGAATTTTTGTATGTTTTGGTGACTGTCAGGGATGTTGAGCCACTGTCCTCAGAGCCTCTGGGTAGGCATACAGCTGGACAGACTTTTCTGCACACTGCCAGTCTTCCAGAGTCTTTCTCAGGGCTTCACGCAGCTAGACCTGCTTAAGTGACACATGGGAGATTTTCAGTGGCCACCTTCAAGCAGACCTGGGTAACTGCCAAGCATTGCAATCTCTGGGGATTCTGAAGACTGATTTTGCTGGCCCTGTTTCCTGAAGCAGTAGTGTCTCAAATCTGCAGATAATACTTTTGCATTTCCATACAGATATGTGCATCAAATTCCAAGACTTCTCCTTTTGCCAGGGCCAAACATCAGTTCTCATCACAACTGGGAAGAGATAGACTACAGTCTCTTATATGGAAGAGATGTCCTACTCCATGACAATGTCCACATGAGCTGTGCCCTGCAGAATAATTTGTCATTACTTGACAATAACATGTTCTAGATAGAGGCCCAGAGACTCACTGGGGCAGGCTAACAGCCTAGATCTGGGTCCCATTCCTGCTCTGAGATTTGTACCTGCTCCCACTTTGGTTTTTTTTTTACTAATGGTTAGTGAATGCTGAACACTGCTGAGATTTGAGAAAGTCATTTATTTTTCATAGACAGGAGGGTAGATCATCAAAAGTGATATGGACAAGATGGAGCAAAATGATTCCAAAATGACATCAGCAGGGGTTGCAGCAGAACCATCACCTAGAGGTACCATATCTGAGGGTGCCTGGTGGGTGGGTGGGTGTGTGTAGCTCCCAGTGGAGGCAGCAAAGCATTCAAGCTTGCTGTGGGCAGCAGCCTGATGCAGTAATGCACATAAGTCTTCAGAACAGTGGTATTTCCTTAGTGTTGGCCTGTGATGTTTCTGGGGGTACTGTGAAATGTATTGATCTGGAAGCCCATTTCATGGTGTTGTTCTGAATGCCACTCAAAGAAAGATCCTTAAGTCCTAAGATACAAGCAACAAGATACATCTATTGATGCCAATCAGTCTAAGTGGCTTATATTCAGTAAAATGTCATTTCTTCTCATCAGCAATCTCATTAATATTTCACTTTTGTGAGTGTGAAATTTTCCTTGCACAGCCCCTGGTGTGATGCTCTGCATTATTTTGCCAAACACCTCCAATTTTTATAGTCAATATTCTCTCAGTATGTAGCCTACACTGTTTCTGAAGTTGGTCTAAAGTCATACCAACTAACTCTGTTTGCCTTAGGTTTTTAGCTTCCAGAGCCCAGCCCAAGTTCCTTTTGAGCCACCATGGGTTTTTGTGTTGGCTTTTGTAGTACTTGAATCAAATCTATAGTGGGTAATTCCTCCTCCTCCTTCTTCTTCCCCTGACCTCCTGAAATATTCTGTAAGAAAGTAATAATCTGAAGTGTGTCACCAATGAGTCAGGAGTGGGAATGAAGGCGACACACTCCATGCATTTTCAGAAGGCATAAAAGCTACTTTATTACAAAACTTCATGTTTTTATAGGAACCTGATTGGTTCTTAATAACACCTGTCACCCCACTGGTTAATTAGGAGCAAGACCTCTTTGTAAATGTCTTTTCATAACATCATGTATAACATGTTCCACATGCTCACAAACACCAGCTGCAGAGACAGGTAAGAATTAATTCTTTCTCTGAGCTTCTCAGGACGATGCCTGGGAATGTTATCTGTTTCTTTTTCTGAATAAACTGTCAGCATCCACAGAAGTGTAACTATATTGGGCCAGAGTTTTAGTTCCTATAAAACAGAATAGATTTTTTTTCAAGTCAGTAAAATGCTGCTTATTTAGATGATCTTACTGTCTTTACATACAGCCTAATATCTCTTTAATAAGGCATCAAACTCACCAAACTTCAGGTATGTGAAAACCATGACTGCCTAGACTATATTTTACTCTGAAGCCAAAGTCCTGGGCCACGACAGCTCAGTGTCACCTAACTTGTAGTAACTATTTCCCTTGTTACCTCTGGATGCAGCCTTGGTGCCTACCAAAGGAATCTATCATTTCTTCCTCTGTAATGCTATTTTCTGGTCCTCTGGTTTGTTCTATGTTTGGTTCACTGTAGATTCAGTGACAGATTGAAGAGAGAAGAGCTTTGGTGACAGCCCTGCTTCAGACACAAGTGAAATAATGGAATTCATGGCAATCATAAACATAATGTTGGATTTTATTTTCAGAAAGGATTTTCTTAGTTTTAGTTGGCTGGATAGCAGTGTGAAAATACATGTACACCATGAATGTATTTAAATTGGTACTAATGAACTTTATTATTGTAGAATCCAACTTTTTTCTTCTCGGGGATCTCATGCAATTGAAAAGGTGAATTGGATGGAATATGAAGTCTCAAAAGTTTCATCTTCAGCTGAAGTATTTTGGGGAGAAAACTGCTGTTTGAGTCAGAAAGTAGAGCAAGTTGTTGGTGTTTTTTTCCATGCTAAGAACTCTTTCATACTTCTGGGGAGCTGGAGCAATTCTGAAACTAGCAGAATCATTTTGGATTCATGCTGATGTTGCTAATATCAAAATATGACTGTAGGAGTAAAATGGTGCATTTGTGACACAGCACAGCATAAATGTTGCTACATTTAGGATGTAGGAAAACTCAGCCTGTAGAAAGCAAGCACTCAATGAATTTTGTAATAGTTTAACAACACAAGATAAAGATCAAAGAGGGGAAAGACAAAAGATGTGCATTTAACCTAAGCATCAGGAAATAGTGTGTTTATAGTGTGTTTGCACAGTAGTCAGCATGGGAAACTGAACCAAATATACTTTTTGCTAACTTTGCTTCTTAATCAAAAGCCCAGGTACTAACTGCTCTTGGAATGTGAATCCCCCTGTGATAATACAGGGAAGCTGAAATTCAGGCACAATCAACCCCTCCCCACCCCATGGTGTATGGCACCAGTTTAGCTGAAGTTGTTTTAATGTTAAAAGTTTTTGGGGCACTTCTCAAAACTTTTAAAGACATTCAAAGAGAAGAAAGTTGCTAAATAAAATTCTCTTGACTGTCTTAAGTCTCTGTCTCCATTTGAACTTCAATTTTCAAACTCGATGCAAAAACCATTTGCTTCTTTCATAATATATTGTCCAGACTAAAGACATGATTCAAATCTCATGTCCTTGTCAGCTCAAATCAAAGTCTTGAAACTAAAATACAAACATTGAGAGAAAAAGTCTGATTCTGTTCTCACTCCCATCAATCCAGAGGAAAACCTCATTTTTGTCCAGCTATTGTAGAAGAGAACACTCACACAACCCTGGAGATACTCATTAAACTGAGAGTGCTTGAGCACCTCTTTGTGATGGATCTTAGAAGTGTTTTAAATGAAAACTGTCAAATGAGAATTCATCTGCAGCTGCTTATTCTAATGAAGAGTTCCATTCCTTATAAACCTGATTTTCAAACTTCAGTAAGCTGGACAGCTGGCCATGCTTTCTTCACTCCAGGTGAATCTGTCTCCTTATGTCACAGAATTCAAACCATAGGTTGAGGTGAGGGGTTCTTTGGTTGAGGGGTTTTTTTAAGTTAATTTTTTGCCTTCTTGTCACCAATCCAGAGGAAAACTTCATTTGTGTCCAGCTATTGTAGAAGAGAACACTCACACAACCCTGGAGATACTCACTAAACTCAGAGTGCTTGAACACCTCTTTGCAATGGATCAGAAATAACTTTATTTTTCAGTATCCATAATTGCTGCACATTGTGTTTCACAGAAAAACCAAAGTGCACAAGGAAGAATTTCCTTGTGTAGCAGTGTTTTAAATGAAAACTGTCAAATGAGATTTCATCTGCAGCTGCTTATTCTAATGAAGAGTTCCATTCCTTATAAACGTAACCTGATTTTCAGACTTCAGTAAGCTGGACAGCTGGCCATGCTTTCTTCCCTCCAGGTGAATCTCCTTTTGTCATAGAATTCAAACCATAGGTTGAGGTGAGGGGTTCTTTGGTTGAGGGGTGTTTTTAAGTTAATTTTTTGCCTTCTTGTCACCGTTAGGCCGGACATGACATACACAGGATCAGGGTCCAAGAAGAAAAAAGTTTTTTATTCTGCATGTTCTCCAGCTGACATACCCTTAACAAAGCATGATCTTCAGTCATTAACTAAATCACAATAACTTATTATATTCATTGGTGCAAAGCAATTAGCATCAATATAATTGGCAAAGGTTTTACAGCAATTTAATAAGGCATGTATACACATCTACTGAGGCACGAAGTCTAGCTTACAAAAGTTCTCATGTGTCTTTTGTAGTCTGTTTCCATGCTGATGGCCTTGTCTTCTTCCTTCCTATGGATACACTCAAAAATCATCAAGTGTTATTTCTTCTGTTAACTCAGCTTTGCTTGCAGGCCAGCTGTCCAGCCCCTCCATACCTTCTATTATCTGTGATTCTGTTGGATTAGGATGTTTCCTGTTTTGTTGGCTATGCTGTGTTACAAAAGGTTTATTTGCCATCTAGGTCTCAGCTGCAAATACTGCCAGCCCTCCAGGGAGTTTTGGACATGTCAGTATAGGCATCACTGCTATACATCCAAATTCAAACACCCAGACTGTGTCAAATGTCTTCTAGACACCTTTTACTGGACCAGTTTTGAATTTCTGGTACTACAGCTAAATGTTGTTTAGCATTTCATGAGATATCCTCATCAAAGCATTTTTCAATGTGGTATTCAGACTGGTTATAAAATAAACCAATAAAATATAGAATGTGCTGCTTTCTGATACCTCACTGGTATTTATTTTACTGTTCTGCATGGAGAAACAAAAGGGAGAAATTAGTAAAATCACCAACTGAAGTCAAGGGTAAGCAAGGGAGAAGGTGCACTGGCACTTGGAGAAAAATTTTATTTTAATTAAGGCAGAAAATTCAGGTGTTTCCAAACCCAGATAAATTACTTCTGATGTACCTCATTGGATTATTTTAATTACAGCATTAAACTAGTTTATTAGAATGTATTGTCAGCAAGACTTAATTGTTAAAATAAATGTAACTTCATTTTCTTAAAAGTTTTTTTTTTCCTTAAATTTTTCAGATATAGGGGAAATTGTTTTGATTGTTTGCCCTTCACTACTCCTGTAAAGAAAAGCCAGTTTCAATTCAATATAAGACAGTGTCTTTACTAATATATTTTAAAAAATATAATCTTGAAGTATTCATATTTCTACTAAACTCAGGAAGAACAGAATGACTCCATGTATAGGACTAGAAGAACATGTAGCATTTATTTACATAAAAAATGAAGATCTTAAGTTTAAAATACCAGCTCATTTTCTTACATTTTTTTTTAAATTTACTTTTAAAATCTGTAAGAGCCTGAGTGAGGGATGGGGGACTCCAGTGGCTCTCCAAAATGCAGTTTATTCCATCCAAGAGTTACAGCAGTGCAGGGTCGTGGGCGACAGAGCTGTGCCCACAGCTGTCAGCTCCAGCTGCAGGCAGGCCTGGAGACCCTTTGGCTTTGGTCACAGTGCATTATTTACTTTTCTTTGCTGAGCATCTTCATACAGTGGAACCAATCTATACCTTAACTATTGTCTATAGCCTGTCATAACTCCTGTAATTCCCATATTCATGGCACTGCTCTCCAGTCACTCAGAGTCAGTCCATTACAGTTGAAGCCGAAAGTTGTTTTTCAGTTTTCTTGCAGTGGAAAATTCTGAGACCTTTTTTCTACTTGCCACATTTGCTGACTTGTTTGCCTGTGCTCTCTTTGTGCTTGGTAAAAACATCTTGTTTGGGGTGGGTTTATCCTTTGCTCTAAGCCATAAAAACCCCTTCTAACTAACACACCCTTTGCCTCCTTGGTTACCCAGTGAGACTGGCTCAGCAATTCTTTTCTTCTAGATCAAAACTTGCTTCTGTCTCTATTCCTTCTTCAGATTCTACATGTAAAAATCTTTCTGCTAAGCACACCTATCTGTGAGACTTCCTTGTCAAACTTTCATCCTTCCCAACAGAAATGCAAATAAAAACCACTCCACTATTTCTTTTCCTTTCCTTTTATTGTACAATATTTCCTTTCCTTTTACGTACTACCATCATATGTTTTTGGCTTTCAATTAAAGCAAGCAGGTTTTTACAGCAAAAAAAGCATGATTTCTTTGTGAATTGTTGTCTCTGTTTTTTCCTGCCTCTGCAATTTCAGATGCTGCACAACAAACACGTCATGGTTCGTGTTGGAGGAGGCTGGGAGACTTTTGCAGGTTACCTGCTGAAGCACGACCCGTGCCGAATGCTGCAGATCTCCCGGGTAGATGGGAAAACCTCTCCAATCCAGAGCAAGTCTCCAAACATCAGGGACATCAATCCAGACAATTATCTGGTTGTTTCTGCCCATTACAAAACCAAGAAGGAAATTAAGTGAAATAAGCTTCTCATGTGAGAGTGACTTCATGTGGGTAGGTCCAAATTATTCTTCCAAGTGTAGTGAACTTAGTTAATGCTTTAAAAGGACTTTGGAAGATTTAACACAGACTGGAAATGACACCCCATTTTGAAGAGCTTTGAATTTAGAACTATTTATTTCTAGTACTGTATCTTTTATAGCAAATTACCCTTGGTAGGCAAATTACTACAATCGGATAATAAATAGACATATCTTTTTAGCCAAATTATTACTCTCTATTATGTGAATGTATACTTAGAGCTACATAAAGGAGTGGATCCTGTTAACAGAAGAAAATACACAATGAAATATATTTCTACCAAAATCTTATTACTTTGAATCCCTGACTGTTAGTCTAGTTGAAATATATATATGCAGGTGGAAATTGGGTATTTGGAGAAATTATTTGGTAATGTCTCTTGAAATGAAATAAAAATTGACTATTTGTATGTTTTACAATCTTTTCTTAATTAATAGAACATAATGGCTTATTGCATGCCAAACAACTTCTCAAAGCCATTGCTTAAAAGAAAAAGCCCAAGAAACCCCTTCACACCATTTTACTATTTAAGGCTGAAGACAATGCTGAGTGTTTGATCTATGTGTAGATCCTTTCTGTTTTTCACAAAGTTGCCCCATATGGAAGCATGGGGAAGTGGAGAGATTGCCCCTTCTGTGCCAGGCAGTAGAGCTGGTTGGTCACACCAGGTGATGTCCTGCAGCCCATGGGGGAAGCAGTAACAGGTGCACAGCCCTCAGACCCAAGGAGGAGCTTCAGAAAATGAAAGTCCCTGTGGAGTCACAAAACATGGCTCTGTTCTTGGATGTGAACTTTTCCTTCCCCTTCTTTTTAATGTTGTTGGTTATTGTTAAATGTGAAATATTCATTACCCTGTAAATAGAGTGATTCACATTCTCAAAAATCATTCACACACCTCTAACATAGCTAAAGGTGTATGTGGGCTTATTTCATTATTTTGGCTACTTTTCTATGTTTATATTTGGTAATTTATGTGCCTTGTAACATCCTAGAAAAATCATTTTATAGGATTGTTTCACTGACTGTACAAATTTAAAAATAAAATTTTTAAAATACTCATTCATTTTGAATCTCTTATTATTTGTAATCACTCACCTCTACTTTGCTTTTGTAAATGAAAGGTGACTCTGATGAAGGGGAGAGAATGATGAGGAGACTCCATGGGTATCAGAAGGCTAATTAATTACTTTATAATACCAAACTAGATACATTTCATCTAAAACTGAATCTGCCAAGCACTCACTCTGCCCACACCTGCTCACACACACACAGAGCTGGCACTGATAGGCCAAGGAAACAAAACATTTCATCACTTTGGGTAAACAATCTCCACATTCCATTCTACTGTGGCACAACACAGTGACCAGAATTGTGTTTTGCCTTTCTCTGAGGTTCAGAGAATGTGAATCTCAGAAATCCTTGGGAAGAATTGTGCCTTGCTTTTCTCTGTGAAGGGAAATGTGACCACACTTTGCTGCTGCTGACTGGATGCCTGCAATGCACAGCATTGCTTGCTGCCCTAGTAATGAGCTGCACAAAGAAAGGGGCAAACAGGTAACACAGAAATACCCTTTTTTTTTGAAAACTAATTTTTCTTTGCAGGGAAAAAAAATTCAAAAGCATCCTGGAAATATTTTTTTTAGTCCTGACTAGTATTTTTCTCTATTTTCTGATGTTAAGTTTTTTTAAATGGTCTTATGATCTGCTCCTGTGGTCTTTAACAGCAAAATGTCTGTGGGCTAGGAAGGATCAAGACCATCTTTCATGTTCCATGCCTTATTAAAATCAGCACGTTGGATCTCACTTCTGTGGGAAAGTCTTACCTCACCTTCTAAAAATACCTGCTGAATACAAACTGTTCACAATTGCTTGGTGCAGCAGACAAAGCAGCAGGACATAATTCCAAAGCTGCAGCCTTTTATTCTTATTTTAAAACACTTTCTAGGAAGATGAAACACATATGCAGCAATAAATCTTTTGAAAAGCCATAGGAAGTCTCAGTTGTCACAGAAGTTGTCATATGTCCTCCATGAGGGGACAGAAAGCAGACCACAAGCAGCATCATTTTATAAAAAATGTAACATAGCTGAAAAAAATCATGATCTTAATATAAGCACTGAGAGATCTGTTTTCAAGTGAAAAGGGAAGGAAAGAAAAATCACTCGTGAAAATGTGAGATGTTTATTTAGAAATAATGGCTAGGTTTTTAATTGATTTCACAGAATCATTGAGGTTGAAAAGACTTCCAAGATCTTCAAGTTCAATCTTTATTTCCATCATGCAAGACTAAGTTTGTGTTGTTAATAGGATGTTGGTTTTTTAAATATTTGAAATTGTTTACATATTAATAAATCAGAGCAGATAATGATAAAAAAAGTTATTTGTAAGTTTATTTTAATAGTAAATTTCAATAGTCCCAGTAAATCCAAATCAAAATTTCAAACTGAACAGGAATCCCTTTTTGGGCTTGGACTGTACATGTCAAAATAATATCTTTTTTGTTTTGAGGTACTTAAATGTCTTTAAAATATCACATTAAAACACTTCCCAACTTAAAACTTCAATGAGACTATAGGATTTTATTTTTAAGTAATGCCAGTATCACCTGATATAAAAAACATGCAGGTGGGACTTTATTGCTTCTGACTGCATTGATGTGGGTGTGAATGAGAGGAGGAAATGAAAGCATCAATAAAACAACCAACCAAAGAAATGCAGTAAGCTGGTTAGTCTGGAAGAGGGGGTTGGAGGTAAGTGCTGCTAATCTGATAAATAGTATTTTCATTGTGGATTAGGTCCTGTAGCAATGTAGGAATTGGAAATTTGTTAGGATCCTATGGCTCAATTTATAAAGGTGAAGCTGAGCAGCAGAATCTTGCTCAAAGGCGTACAGCCCTTCTTGCAGTGACAGGGGCAGAACAAATTTAGGTCATTTTCCATGATGAAGTGGTTTTAACTATCTTGCTGTGTAAATTGGCTGAATGTGAATATTGAGGAGGCTGAAGTCCTAAAAACTTTCAGTGATAGGAGCTACAACAAAGCCTTTTCTCAAAGTCCTCACAGACCAAACCCCAGGGGAGATGCCTATGAATAAACTGTGCCTAATCTTAAAATGGATAAATGATGTAAAATATTTAGAAAAAAACATTATTATTGTATAATGTCAAATATGACTCATCATGCTGGAAGCCATTCAAAGCTGGTTTGGAAATGTAACTGTGGTATCTGTTATTGCTCTTTATAGGAAGTGCATTCTGTCACCTTGCTATTCATACATTACCTGGAGAATTTTTCCTAAACAGGATTATTTACATCACTGATTGAGGATAGGGGTTTTCACATCTTTATTAGAGGGATAATTGCTCCTTCCTTTGCAGTACCACCTTTTTTTCCAACAGCAATTTAGAGACGATATGGAAAATCTCTGGCAGCCAGTTAAAGATTGTTGGTGGGGATGAGTGAAATGAGAAGGCAGTGTATGTGTGGGAAGGTACAGCAAGTTTCTTGTAACTGAAGAATCAATCCTGAATTTATTACACATATTCACTTTAGATCTGGAAGATGAGCTGTTTGCTACACCACAGAGGTACAGAAGCATCTCCTAGAGATGCTGACAAGGGTTGGGTTCTTTTTGGGCTTACACATTGTACTCCTCATTGGCAGCAGCCCGAGAGTACCTGACAAGGGAAGGAGGCACAGTGCTGCTGCTTTGCTCTGCCTGTGGTGTGTCAGCTAAGGAAAGGTGGAACAGACAGGTGGGAACACACAAATGTTGATGGGGCTGGACAGGTTCTCCCAGACTCTGGAAAAACTGCTTGTGCCTGATGAGCTATGTCTCAAGTACTTGTCACTGTGCCAAATCCACATGCTGAAGTCATTTGTGTTCCTCAGGGCCCGCTGTGATGCTGCCCGTCCTTGTGGAGACACAGCTTCTGTGTCTTCCCAAATTTCAGGAATTTCCTGCTACAAACATTCTCTCTCTAGCATAATCTTTGTATTTTAACCATATGGAGCAGCAAATTGTTTCGCTTTGTTACTGCAACAAAGATGATGCTATCACAGTCATGGAGAGTCAGCTTTTCAGCCCAGGGTACCAGCACGGGGCTCTGGCCTGCAGCTTTTGAAATATAAGACTGCACTGTCAGAAGATGAAGGGAAAAAAAGAGTTGTACTGATGTGAACAAAATATCAACCAGCTAGATAATCTATGTGAAAAGGTGCATTTTAACAGCCTCTGAGGTGAACATTCAGGATTGAGGGATAAGCAATGAGACAGGAAAGGCATCTCTGAGGAGAGAGAACTCTCATCTCCGTGGCTCTCAGCCTTGCTGTTTAGTGGTACATGGCAGGTTGCTATCAGCTGTGCACTGCTGATCTGCAGTGCTTTCTGCTTTCACTGTCAACTGAAACAAAACTTAAACCAACAGTGAGTGGCTTTATTTACTCAATTTCCCAGTCAGTTAAGCCTGGCCATTTGGACAACTGGATATGTATGATATAGGAACATCTTTTGAAACAGCTTTGTAGGTG
The DNA here is from genome assembly GCA_025504685.1 of Leucosticte australis. NCBI lineage: Eukaryota > Metazoa > Chordata > Aves > Passeriformes > Fringillidae > Leucosticte > Leucosticte australis. The sequence goes on along the minus strand of JANIJU010003064.1, from coordinate 1,477,274 downwards.
ATTGATAACCTAGAACTACACACTCCCACATCCTCTGATGTGGTTCCTTAGCCATAGAATAAATCCAACATTCAAAACTAGGTCTCTAAAGAAGCACACACAGCTCTGGCTTTTACATAAAGGATGGAGAGAGAGAAGAATGTGATTGGTTTCCCTAGGTTCTTCCAATAGCTTTAAATGAGTGTTCATGGCACTAATGCCAGCAGAGGCTTGGATGACAAGAGGCAGTTATTTGCTACTCTTGCAATTTCAAAGGAGCATAAGACAGAGAATGAAGAGAAAAATGTTTAAAGTTTTAAATACCCCAAGTGACCAACAAAGTGTAAGTGCTGCTTAAGTGTCTTGTAGGACCCCTACTCATTTCAAATTAATGGCTGAGGTACCTTTTTATAACTCAATGCATTTTCACTAGACTTTAGAAGAATTATTATGAACAGTTAATAGACTAAAGAGAGCAATTGCCAGCAATCAAAGGAAACTGAAGGCAGCCTTCAGCCAAGGATACTGCTTTTTTCAGCCCAAACACCATTATGTTAATATTGAAAGATGTCCCTTCTCAACTCAATTCTGAAGGAAGCTAGGAAACTGTGTCAAGACTGCACTCTTGGGACAACATTGGGCAGTACTGAGATGTGAAAGACAAAATACAGAGTTCAAGGGGTGGGAAAAAAGCCTCTATATCCTGAGGAGGTCAGAAATGCAGCAATTGCAGCACTGAACCCATGCATAATGTGCATAATGCTCTCTGGGGAAAAGAAAAGGTTTTTGCACTGGAAGTAGTCCACCTAAATAGATAACACCAACTTTTGGAAGTAAACAAAGTGATGGCATGGTAACTGTTTTCCTGTTTGCTTTTCAGAATCCTGAGAAGGTTAGCATTGCCCTCTTGTGGTAATAAATGAATACAGCTAAGAACAGGATTTTTAATTTCATGTTTTAACTTTCAGTATTCATTATGAATACTTACAGACTCAAAAGAAACCCACATGAGAAAACGAGAACAATTATTACACACATCATAAAACGGCATTCTTGAGCTAAGTACACAGGATTTATAAAGGTTTCTATTTCTTCTTTTACTAGTCAGAAAATTATTCCATTTGTAAGGACCTGCCATGACTCTACTTTCCTTTTTTCAAAAAGGCACTAAATTCCTAAGCAGTGCAAGAGTCAATAGGAAACAGAAAAGAAATGCTGTCATCTGCATATTCAAATACATACATATGTGAAAAACTTTCTACATGAGGACTTGGGGAAAAGTTTAATTGTAGAGCTTGAAATAAGCATCAAAACCAACAGGAGGGCATCTGAGCTTGCTCAGGTCAGTCATACACAGACAGACAGACATCAACTGGCCAGACAGTATACACAGATTGGCTGACTACAGGTAAGGTGGCCACTTCCAGCTGACAGGAAGTCTTGACACGGAAGCAATAAAACATGCATGGGAAACAAACAAACAAAATTGGCAAAACCATAGTGTTCAGAATTAATTCTTAGGTTTCTTTGTGAATGTTTCCACATCCATTGTCCCCCAATGGCAAAGTACTGCTGAGTCTTCAGAGGTAAACAGCAAAAGCCACATGATGAGTAAGTGCCATTTGGCTGCAGAAACTGACAAGTTACTGGCAGTAAACATCAATCATCTTCTCTTCAGAAGTCATGTGTTATCCAACCTGCCACTGAAGAAACAAACAAAACACACCACAGGTTTGTATGAAGATAAGGAAAAGAAAGGAAAGAAATCCCAAAGCAAACAAACACTGTAAGGCTGTTGAACTACAATAAAATCTCCATTCACCTTTAAATTCTCAATAATCTTTTATCCCAGCAAGTGATGGACATGCAGTGTATCAGTGGCAACTTATACAAACTCCTGCCTCCTGAATCATGTATGGTCATGAGGGCAAAAGGTGAAGGCTTATGAAGGCTGAGTTTCAATGATCAGATACATCTATTGTTTTGGAGAGTTGTAATTCTTCAGTCACTCTCTGCCTGGCCTTCTGAGGTAAAGTTCACATTAGAATAGCAACAGCAGTGTGTTTCTTTTGTAATGAGAGACACATAAACCCCAAACCATTGCCCTACTCAGTTCAGATGTTTTCTATAAGCTCTGAAGGAAGAGAGACAATCTCAGCTGGCACTGAGGGTAACACAGTGATGAGGGCCCCAGTGCTGAGAGACCTGTAAAATTGAGGTATCATGTATGCAGAAATTGGGAAGGAGAGGGGGAGGGAAAGCTCTCTGTCATTGCTGCTGTCTTTCTGTCCTAGTGATGAAGTCTCATTAACAACACTCCGTGACAATGACACATGCTTCCATTTCTATTCTATTTCCCTTCCTCTTGGTTTTTCCTCAAGTTATTCCATCTTCTACATGACAAAACAGATTTTCACAGTGAATATATGGATGGTTGAATCACATTGTTTTTTTTAAACTTACTCTCAGTCCTCCTTCTCCCCCAGGACGGGAAGCTGCCATTCTTCTTTCTATTTCCTCCTGTTTCTTCTTCTTCTGCTCTACAGAGGAAACATTCTTAATACCTCGAGAGGAAGCCTGGGAGAAAAGAGATTTGAGTAAGACCAAGTTAGCTATTTTTCTGGAGAGAAACCAAACTTACAAGTGTTGGCAACACTATTTTATGAACTGTGGTTTGCAGGAAAAGTCTGAAGCACTTAGAAATGCTAAGATTCCATCAAGGTAGCCCTTCCAGGATATTTCCTCATTCTGCAAACTCTAGGTAAGTGAGGGTGTTTTTGTTTCCCTTTGTTTTTACATTCAGGTGAAGATATTTAATCCTCAGATGCAGGACCAGAACTTCCCTTCCCAAAAGTCCACAAATTTTTAGTCTGGTTTTTTCAGTGTCAGGGCCTACTTTTACCCTGGTGAACAGGGGAGAAAAAAACCTGTGTTAGTAGTGCTAGCCCAGGCTGTGAAGAAGTTAAACTTTTCAACTGTGATCTGTGAGAAATACCCTGCATGATAGTCCACCCTTCAAAATGTCACAGGGTGTGTGGGTAGCAGAATGAAATGAAAAATCTGCATCCTTGTGGAACTGTTTAATGGCAATCTGGACTAGATGGCAGGAGCATCAGAATTACAGTTAACACCATGAAATAGAACAAAAAAAAAAAAAGGGAAATGTTTTAAAAACTGATTCTTATCTAAGTTTAGGGTTATAATAAGATAGCAGAACTTATACAAAAGATGCTAAAATCTATCAAGGCAAACCAGCAATGTTCTCACCTGAATTTCAAGGTCCTGACAACAAGCTCAATTCTCAGTGGGGTGCCAAGACAAATCTTACCAGCAAATAACAACATAACAACCTACTTAGACCATATGTTCTCTGCCTCTTAGGAAACTGGGAAGGCCAAACTTTCTACAGCACCCCAAAAGGAAGAACAGCTCATGTGATGCCAGGAGGGATAATGAGCAGCTAAGAAGCAGGTACAAGAAAACACTAAGCAGAGAAGGAAGGACATCTGATCTACTCTCTTATCCCCTCACAAGGGTGAAACTAAGTATGGCTGCTTGCAAGACATCTCCATTACCCAACATTCAGAAGCTAAAATGACCTCAAACATTGTCCTGAAAAATCCTGGTAAATACTTTATCTCTTTGTCTTCCAAGAAAACAAAAAGCAACAGAGTGATACTTCTGTTTTTCTTTGTCAGCATAATAGGACCCACAAAGCTTCAAGGACATCCACAGCCCTAATTGCTTCATTTCTCCTCCCTCTCAGGAAAGCTTTTTACCCACTTAAGAGCTAGCTATTTCCTACAGTAATGCTCAAAAATCTCTTTGTGACTGAAACCCATTTGTGGTTGAAAAACAACATGTGGATTGCTTTTAGTACATAGAATGACACAAAATCAAAGGGTTTAAGGAGTCTCATGCATCACTCAGCTGCTGCTCCAAGTATTTACTAAACTCCCTTCAAACCAGGTCAACATGGCTCCCATGCATCATGGCCAATCCATAATTCAATATGTAATGCCACTAACATGCACACAAATAACAGTCCTGTCTCTTCACAGTTCAGCTGTGGTCTCCAAGACACACCACTCCAAATCTATAATAAGAGCAGTGTGCTATAAGTCCTTTTAGAGGTATGTAAGGAAAAAAAACCAAACAGGTTGGCTGTTCTGCTAGAACATTTGTATCCTACCTCTTCTAACTTTAAAGATATCTAAGCAGTTAAAGCTTGGCAACCTTAAAAAGACAAAAGACTAAGTTAATGCTATATCTTTGCTGGAATCTGAGCTTATAAACACGTTCAAACTGTTGCCTTGTTGATGAAGAACTGCAAGTGCATACAACCTGCATTTTTAAGAAAAGTACAAGGGCAGTACCACTTGAAATTGCCACTGCAACAAGTGTTTGACCCCTCTGGTTTGAATATTTCTCCCTCTCTTGTTTCAAGTCTTAGAACATAGAAAAAATAATGCTGAAGTTGCTCTTCCAGTTCCTAGGTTATTTTATAAAATACTGTACAATATCTCCCATCCAAACAAGCTCAGTTACTTTGCAATGGTCTTAGAGCACCTAACTGTGAAATTCTTAACAGATATAAAAAAGGTATAAATGTACAACATTAATAATAGCTGGAAAGTACTTCACAACAATTCCCACAATCCAAACATGATACCCAGTGTCACCAGAGAAGCCACAGCCATTCTCCCCATAAACCAGTCATCTAAAAATAATTTCAACAAATGACATTTTATCAGACATTACCTCCATCTGCCTCTTTTCTGCAGCTTCTGCTAGTTGTCTTCTTTTTACTTCCTAGATAAAATGTTAAAGACAGTGAAATTCTACTTCAGTATAGACTTTGCATTCTTTTTCAAGTCTTAATTTTTAAGTACAACTCAAATCTGTGACACTAACTCCCACAAAAGGACAACTTCAAGGTAATTAGCATCATCATTCCCTGCACTGCCGGCCTGCAAGAACCAAGTGTTTTTAGTGACCAATATGCCAGAAGAGCAGCTGCTGACACAGATACATCAAACCCCACCAGAAATCACTCTTCAGCTGCTCTGCACCTTCACTCCAAAAATCCAGCCTGGGGTGAAATGGCACGCAGTGTATGAAACATCCTTTTAGAGTCTGGAAAGGGGAATGCTTGCTCTCCCAGAAATCCTCAGATGAGGGTACAAACACAGGCTCTTACTCACCTAGGGAAAACGTCACGCAGTGGAGGCTAGTTAGAACCGAGCATCGCTATCCACCGGGGAAAAAAAGCACCGCTTTTCCTATTTCTTATAAAAGTGGGGCTCGCCTTGGCCACAACTATGCACTAACACGTCTGAGGCGAACCCCCGGTCTCCACAGAACCACAGTGCCCAGGGGTGACCGCGGGGCAGAGCAGCAGGAGGTTCCGGGGCGCCAGGCCCCGAGCTGCGGGCTGCCCCGGCTGTCCCGGCCCAGAGCTCTCCCCAGCCCGGCCCGGGGGCCAAGGAGCGGCTCCCTGTCCCCGGCACAGCCGCTGCCTCCCGGGGCACCGCGGCCTGGCCTCCATGTTGGCGAGGAAGGAAGGGAGGAAAGTCACCGCCCCCCGCGCTCCCCTCAGCGCGGCCGCGCCGGGCGTCGCTGACACCCAGCGGGGAAGGACGGGGCAGCCCCGCCGCCCCTCACTCACCGGGTCCGGCGTCTCCACCACGTCCTTGACGGCGCCCCCCATGCAGGGCAGGCACTGCCCCATGGCGAGCCCCGGCAGCCTCAGGCCCCGCGGAGGAAGCGCCGGCAGGGCCCGCCCCGGCCTGGGACCGGCGGGGGCGGGCGGCGCCGGGGCGGAGGCTGGAACGGGGAGGCGCGGGTGCCCCCGGTAGTGAATTCAGTGGAAGGTGTTCCATAGGGAATTTTGCCTGTGACGGCACGGGGAGAACCGAGCGGTCGGTTTCGCGGCCGGTGCCGGGCTCAGGGCCCGCCGGCAGCCCGCGTTTCCATGCCGTGCCCGTCCGGGCTGCCCGAGCTCAGCTGTCTCGGCCGGGTCATTGAAGGTGTCGCTTTCTGGCTCTTCTGCTGTTTGTCCCAGTTTTTCTTAAGAGAAAAGGAAGAAACCTTCTCTTCCGGTTATTTACAGCAGATTCCAGCATTACCGTACTTCCTGAGTTTGAGTGTTGGTGCATACATCAATCCCCAAGGGTTGTGCGAGGAGTATGAAATGTGTGGAAAACGGCAGTCACTTGTTTTTAAAATTTTAAAAGTTTAATAGTAACAAAATGGTTATAAAAATAGTAATACAATTAGAGTAATAATAATTTGGATTAGGACGAGTATGAGACAATAGAAACAAAGAGTTACAGACAGTCCAGGTACCTCTTTCTGGGCAAAATAAGCCCCAAAAGGCCCCATGTTAACAGAGGATTAACCCTTAAAAGCAGCAGCCTGGTGCATATTCATACACCTCATCCATGATGCATCAATTCCATTCACACACAGGATTCTGTCTGGGCAGGGTCAACTTCTTAATTTAAACGGTGTCGTTCTGGCTGAGTGAGGCAGGAAGAAGTTCGTTTCATTCTGATATTGGAGCAATAAATTCTTTTTCTCTGAAAGATTCAGGTGTCCTGTGGCTGCTATCTCGGTGCGAGTCCTTTCTTTAGAAAAAAGTATCTTACACAGCATAGTTTCTATTTTAACATTTTGTTATAAGCATAAACTATATTTAACACGCTACTTAAGAAAATTAATACAGCATAACTTTCTAATACAACACGTATAATATTAATTTCAATATTTGCAAAAAGCCAATCATAAAATAGGCATTTTTCACAAATGTATTCTTAATAAAGGACCATGCAACATCTGCCAAGATTCTTGTCTACCTCGGTATTTTTGAACAAGGTTTATCTTTTTTATTCTTGTCCTAGCATTTATTTCATGAGCTTGTGATGTCATACATTGTTGTGAAGCACGGATTTAAGTTTTTGTATTTGTTCCATCCATCTGTAATCAGGCATGGAATCATGTGAGGGTAGATTCATAGAGTGGGTTTGCTTGAAAGGGATCTTAATGAGCCCTGTCTTGGTTTGAAAAGACAGATGTCCCCTAAGGAAGGCAGGAGTGTCCCTTAATGTAAATGTAAACTCCCTCCCTCCAAATTATTATAATTTTGAAATTAGGGGCTCTCAAGCAAAGATATGGAGTAGGAATAACAGTTCTTTATTAGGAAAAAATAAAAATATTAAAAAATAAGCACAGTAGTATAAAACAACACAGAGTCAGAGCAGGAGCTGAGCCCCTGTGGGTCAGGGTGGTGGCACAGCCCCATCCCACGGGGGCTCAGGGTGGTGGCACAGCCCCATCCCAGGGGGGCTCAGGGTGGTGGCACAGTCCCATCCCAGGGGGGCTCAGGGTGGGGGCACAGCCCCATCCCAGGGGGGCTCAGGGTGGGGGCACAGTCCCATCCCAGGGGGGCTCAGCCCTCCTGCAGTGCCAGCTGTGGTTCTGCTGGAGCAGGGATCCTGCACAAGGGGGGAGTTTTCCTCTGAAACTCCAGTGGTGGTGTAGATGGGCCTGGTCTTCTTCTGGGAATCTAGTGAAAAAGAAAGCTGCTCCTCTGGGAATGCAGTGGGCAAAGGCTGCCTGAGGTGTTCCATATCTCAGATCATATCCAGGTAGCAATTCTTGGCTCCTCCCCTGGGCAGAGCATCTCCCAGTGGGATGGTGTAATTTTATCAGCCATGCAGGGACACTCAGTGGCCATTAACAGAAGGTATTTTCTGGAGGGAGGATTGGTTGTGGAAGAGATAAAGAAAACTGTCCCACCTGTTTTTAACAGGTGGCCCAATGAACAGAGGATAACTGCCCCCATCTAAGAGATGGCAATAGAATACACACCCCAGCCACATCTTGCATTTCCAACCTAAGACAACCCCCTAGCTCCAGACCCTCTACCAAGGTCAGGGACACCTTCCACTAGACCAGGTTGCTCTAAGACCCACCCAGCCTGGGCTTGGACATTATCAGGGCTGGGGCACCCACAGCTTTTCTGGGCAACCTCTGCCACTGCCTCACTGCTGTCACAGTAAAGAAGTTCCTCTGCATACCTATCTAAATCTACCCTCATGCAGTTTAAAGACATTCCCTCTTTGAAGCTGGTCTTACAATTGCACATTCTTGTAAAACTCTCCATCTCTCTTGCATGCATGTACAGGAAAGGGTTTTCTGGGGTCTTCTCTAGGTTGAACAAGCCAAACTCTCTCAACTTGTCTCCATACTAGAGGTGCTTCAGCTCTCTGAGGGTCTTGATGGCTCCCCTGGACTCTCCAGCAGGTCTGTCCTTCTATTGTTGGGGCCCAGAGCTGTACACAGTGCTCCTTCTGGGCTGTCACAAGAGCAGAGTGAAGGGACAGTCACCTCCCCGACCTCCTCCTCACACTGCTCTTCATGCAGCCCAGCATGTAAATTCGAGGCTGCAGGTGCACATTGGGTCGTGCTGAGCTTCTCACACCCATGGCCTTCTCCTGAGGACTCTCAATCCATTTTTTGTCCAGCTTGTGTTTGTGCTTGGGATCGCCCTGACCCATATGCAGCACCTTGCCACCTCTGTGGCTGCCCTGCCACTGAAAACCAAGCCATGCAAAACCAATACAATAATAAAGTCAGAAAGTTGTTTATTGAGAAGTAGCAGAAACATGGTAACAATTTTCTGTGTCAGAGGGCCTGTATATTAGGGGGTTTCAAGAGTGATGATTTTTTGCTGAAGCTTTAACCTTTCAGTGAAGTCACTTGGATTGAGGTCCTTTAATAGGTGCTTATTTTTGGGATTTCACAGTACCTTAATAGTAATAGATGGGGAGAGGGAGTTTGCTTATTTTAGTGCTTTGAGGGCATTTTTGTCTACTCCTCCACCCTGCTAAATAAGATTGTAAGGATATAACACATTAGTTGTGTACTTAAATTTAAAAACCACACACTTAACACAGTCATTAATTGTGGAGGGATAGAATGTAAGGAAATAAAGATAGTGCAGAAGGCAGTCTCACACCTGAGGAGCTGCAGCTGTACTAATCACCAAAGATTAGGAACAGGCCTGCCCTTAACAGGCCACAGCTGTGTCCAGTGAGAAGCTTCTACAAAAGAGTGGGTTAGCTGGGTGAGGAGAGAGATGGAGTTGTTGGCTTTGAAAAAGAAGTTAGTGCTGTGAGGAGCTGCCCATGAGTGATCACCGAGAAGGTATGAGAGCTTTGAAACATGATGATAACAATTAATGATAACAATTATTAGTAGTAGCTTTGCTTTTAAATTGGGCTGCTAGGCGAATTGCTTTGAATTTTTTATTCACCCGATTAATTATGTTTAATGACTTTTGAATATCTGATTTAAGAAAAAATTTGTATTGAAAATGCCTGTGACCTCTCTGCAGGATTTTGAGAGTGCACTGGAAGATCTGAAAATTTGTTATCAATTCATTTCTAACAGTTTAGTTATGCTGACATTTGTGCAAGACTAGAACTGAGTTGTGCCATAATTTGACTTTTATTTATGTTGATTAGTGTCTGCCTTTTATCTTCTTGATATCCAGCAGGTGGTACTGTTGACACAAAAATATCCTGTATTTTCCAAATCAATAATCACACCTTCAATTTCCTGTTTTGGTTTGATATTACAGGCAGTTGTGTTATTTCTATTGCATTTAAATCTGGAGAGAGAAACCAGTTCTGGCTGATAGTTTATAAAGTTACCATGCCTATTATATAAAAATTAAAACTATAATGTAATCATTAATGATTACATTATAGTTGGATTTTAACTTGGGCCCGTTCAATTACTTATCGCACCCTGTAGTTATTTGAATTTTAAAATTTAGGACTTTTTATTCAAGAGAAGATAGTGCCTGTAAGAGTGGCCATGATGGGGACTCAGTGAGATGGTCAAAGAATCTGATTTTATTGTGGGGTACAAATGCTTATATGGTATTTTAAAAGGCTAGTAATGTTTTACTACAATGGTTGGGTTAAAAATCACATAAACAAACTTATGCATTTTACAGCATTTTGCCATGGTTTGATGCTGGCACGATGCCAGTGCCCCCATGAAAATCTATTCTCCCTTGCTTGCAGAGTTTGATGTAATTCTCTTTTTATGCTAAACCTGTCTGATTTAATCTTCTTGCAATCCTGATGTAATCCTCAAAGTTCTCTTTGCTATTGCCAAGACATCCTGTTATCAAATCCCTTATGCTAACCAGGGCCAAAGTCCATCATTTGTCTCATGTCCCAATATCCCAATGGTTTGGGAATCAGAAGTTCTTGCTTTTGTTATAGGCAGTTCTTAAAGTGATAAAGACATGGAGTGCTTTGCAGGATAAGCAAAGGAACAGCTTAGTGCCAGCCAGGCCTTCTGCTGGAAGAGGAGCTGCAGCATCTGTGGGTGCTCATGTGGGTCTTTGTGGCCCTGGTGTTACTCACAGTCCTTAGGCACCAGTTTGAATGTCAGTGGGAAGCAAGTGAGTCCATGGTGTCACGGGTTCCGTGGGAGCAGGTGCTGCCCTGATGGACAGAGATGTGTGCCTGCTTCTGTCTGGTTGGGTTAGCAGGGCTCCAGGGCTGCCACTCTCCACAGCAGTCCCACGTTGCTGTTCCTTCTCTGGCTGTATGGGTGTACACCACCATCCTTGCAGAAGGGTAAATTAAAAGGGACAGTCAATTTCTGTCTGTAAAAGAGCTCTTGTATCTCTGTATATGCCACTTGCAATACAGGTGAGCATACTTGTGCAGTCCTGTTGGTTACAGACCAGCAGGTCAGGATGGAAGGGAGCATTTCCACCTCTGTCATGGCCTCTTCAGGACCATTTAGGTGCTTGTATTGGTTTTGCATGGCTTGGTTTCCAGTAGCAGAGGGGCCACAGAGGTGGCTCCTGTGAGAAGCTGCTGAAGCTTCCACCATGTCCAGCAGAGCCAATGGCTGATGGCTCTGAAGATGGACATGCTGCTGGCCAAGACTGGGACAATGAGGGAGGCTGGTAACATCTCTGTGATGACTTAGTTAAGGTCAAAACAAAATCACCAGTTTTTCTTCTAGCCAGAGAAGAGGAGGAGTAGGTGAGAACATGTGAGGGAAACAACATGGAGACACCAAGGTCAGTGGAGAAGGAGGAGGAGGTGCTCCAGGTGCCAGAGCTGAGATTGCTCTGCAGGCCGTGGTGATGACCATGGGGAAGCAGCTGAGCCCCTGCAGCCCCTGGGCATCCACGGGGGATGCAGAGATTGATCCACCCACAGGGAATGGGCATCCACGGGGGAGGCAGAGATTGATCCACCCACAGGGAATGGGGATCCATGGGGGATGCAGAGATTGATCCACCCACAGCCCCTGGGGGAGCTGCCCAGGCCAGAGCTGGTGGATGCCTGGAGGAGATCCAGTGGGATCCAGTGGCAGACCCAGAGGAGAGAGGGGCCCTGCTTCCAGGCTGGAGCAGCCTGTCCTTGGAGGGCTGCACCCCGGGGCAGAGTGACCCATGGCACAGCAGGTTTGGGAGGACTGTGTGCCCGTGGGGGGAATTCAGGTTGCAGCAAGGCTGCTGCTCGTGAGAGTGGAACCATGCTGGAGAAATTAATGGAGAACTGCCTCCTGTGGGAGGGACCCCACAGCCTCACAGGGAAAGGATTCCTCTCCCAGAGCAGCAGAAGAAAATCTTGGTGATGAACCAACCCAAACCCCCAAGCCCTGTGTCCCTGTGCTGTGGTGGGAAGGAGGGAGGGGCTGGGAGGAGAAGGTGTTTTAAGGGCTTCTTTTACTTCTCATTATCCTCCTCTGATTCTGTTGGTAATAAATGCACTTTGCAACTTTAAATTGAGCCTGTTTTGCCTTTGGAATATTTTTCCCAGTCCTTATCTCACTCATGAACCCTTCACTGCCCAGCTTAGCTGGGGAGGGTGAGTGATTGACTCTGCTGGTGTCTGGTGTTGGGCTGGTGTCAAACCACAACATTATTCTATAAACTATGTATAATTGAGCCAATAAATTCTGCTCCACTTCAGGGATGCTGAACAGATTGAAGTTGTCATTGGTGCTTGTTTTAGATCCTCAGCTACTTTGTTCTGGACCCTTTGTTCTTGAGGGCAGCCACTTGTATCAAGTCTTCCATGCAAAGCATTACTGGAGCCTCAGGCTCTTAGTATTACTGTAAGGAATCAACAATGTGACTGATTATTATTCCTAGTATTTTATTTATATATGAGGAAGTTGGTTGCCTCCACAAGGATCATGGAATCTTAAAATATAAGTTCTATGTCACCTCAGTACTTTATAGTGCTTCCCCTGGCATTCATGATGAAAAAAGATTAGGATTTTTTTCTTACTGCTTCTACCTTAGGGCCTTTTTTATTGTAATAAATTGGTTGTGGGCCAAGAAAAAAGAGATGGTTGCAGAGGATGAGCACAATTTAGTGACTTAGTATTTTGAGTTGTCCTAGAGGAACTTCAAGAGTTCCTTCTGACAAGAACCTTAGATTTCTACCTAGGGAACATTTGACAAAGATTTCCAGGTACTAGCTGGTTTTGGACATTTTGGAAAACTATCTCTTAAATCCCTAACTTTAGACAGAAGATACTATGTATTTCCTTAGCAGAATATTAGAAGTGAAATAATAATGAACTTTAATTTTTCCCTCTACTTAGTTGGAATTCAACCCAAAATGTAGGGAAGGACGTGGGATCAGTAAGGAGCAGTTTGATGAATATACTGTTAATAGTTCATGGCAGATTAAATGTACTAATTCTCAATATCATTGAGATTTTTTTAAAAGACTTTTTAAAACAAGGCTTGTTTTTTTTAAATTATTCAAACTTTCTAACCAGAAATGAGCAAATATGATGTAGTGCTTAATTCTAATCACAGATGCAGGTATTCATTGTTTACTTCATGAGTTTCCTAAAACTTCTTTTTACATTTTAGTGTAGAGGCCACTGTGAATGTAAGACTGCAATCCAAGCTCTAGAAGGTCTCTGAGAGTACAGTTTTTGTTGAGACCCATGAAAATTGAGCTTTTTTTAAAGCTATATCCTAACTTGCTTTGTAAGCTTTCAGCTAATCTTCATAGTTTTCCTTCATCAGCAATGAATCCTTTTTTATTAGCTTCACATCTTTTTTCAGAGATTGTCACAACTGCTCCACAAAAACAAGACAGCTTTACAGGTTAAGGATGTTGCTAGTTGGTGACTAAAAACATGCACATTAAATGCAAGCCTTTTGTTTATACATTTTCCTTATGTGCAAAAAAGCATATGAAACACTGAAAAAAGTCTGGCAAAATTCAGTGTAAAACTCAGTAGCATCATATCCTTGAATAAAATCTGTAAAATATAATGATAAACTCTGAATTCTTGTGAAGCTCCCTCCCAGTTTCTAACTAAACCAAAGAACAGGTTATAGGTACTGTGCTGAGCATGAGTTGATAAGATGCTTTTGTCAGTCCAGAATACCTCAGACAGTAATTAGGGACTGCAGAAAGAGCATCTGTTTACAGTTACCATGTCTAAGCATAAATTTGCTTCTAAATAATAAACTAGCTTCTGTTTGAGTACAAGGGCAGTTAAAACTGTAGCAGCACAAAGGCAAGCAGAGTTCAAACTGACCTTGAAAAGCAGTGAAATCTTCCTCTCACAGTCTGAAAAATCACTGTGCACTAGATTCCTTTCCAAGCCATACAGCCATGCATCTGCTTCCTCCCTCAAGCATGTTAGCAGAGGTGGGCTTGGGGTTATTTGCTGTAAAATTTATTCTAAAACAAATAAAATTCTCCCACAACTGGATGAGAATGGGAGCAGATATTCTTGGCTTTTATAGGTTCTGCTTGATTTCTGCAGGCACCTGATATTCTCTAGCCCTGCCTGGGGCACCACTTTCATATCTTGGATATGGAAAGGAATTAAGCTCTTGCACATCTTGCTTCTGCATGTCAAATAACCCTTACCAGTTTGGCACAGCTTTGCAGAGTGTTCCCTGCTGTGAAGTCTGGATTCCAAGAGACTGCAACAGCTCTAAAGCACCCCATGACAAAATATATTCTGTCTGAAATTTTGTCCTGCTCAAAATTGGCTTGATACTGCTGCTCTAACAATTTCTGGTTCTTTTTGTACTGGTTGACCACTCAGTGATATGGGTCACTCTGCAGAGTTGCATCTTTAGACTTGAGAAATGCTTTGACCCTAGGCAAACAGAGTGCCATGGAAAATGTAGGCTGTCAGAGCAGGGACATCTTACAAAGTCTTCTATGAGCTCTTGTATTTTAATACAGAACTGTACTGTTTGTGTGTGTTTGCATTGTTGGGCTTTTTATTAAAAACTCATTAATTTCCTCATTGGGGAACACTTGGATTCACTCACATGTTTTAAATAAGTGTTGCAGGGATAAGGGGAAAGGCAAAAAGGGAAGGACACAAACATGCATTTCTTTTTCTTTCATCCTGGAAGTGTGACCTAAAAGCTAAACCTTTACCTTAAGACAAAAGTAATCCAGATTTTCACTACCAAAAGAAAGCATCACAAATTAATGTTTGCAGTCAACACATGCTGGAATGTCTGACAACATACTTGACTAAAATCTGCCACTTTTCTCTTTCATTTTTTTTTGTGTGGAGTTGTCTTGGTTTGAAAACACAGATGTCTGCTAAGGAAGGCAGGAGCCTCCCTTGACATGGAAACTGTTAACCCCTCCCTCTGAATTGTTATAATTTTGAAATTAAGGGGCAAAATATGGGAGTAGGAATAGCAATATCAGACTAGATCTTAAGGATAAAACTTCTAGTGATATATAAATTAGTCTGCCACCATGGGTGCATGTTCTGACAAAAATAGGAAATGTAAGGTAACACGTGATTCCATGAACACAGCAATTCTTCTTTCCCTCAATTGTGCCCTTAAAACAAGAAAAGAACATACCTAAACTTTACCTAGACACATGGGCTATATCTAGTGATAAATACATGAATAATGGTTGTAGGTTTTCATTTACAGTGAAAAGCTACATCAAAGTCAAATAAACAGAGAATAGGAACTGGAAAAGTAAAAGTAAAAATCAGTTATATAACATGAGGATGAAGGTCTAACAATTAAAGTGCCAGAGTTATATGGAAAAGCAAGAACATTTGACAGACTAGTAGAAAAAATACAGTTCTTGTATGTTGGTTAACAAGAAATGAACCATGTAATATCTTTATTTTTTCAATTTGAAATAGCATGATTTGAAGAAAAATTATATAAAACTTCTGCTTTCCTTGTGACTGACTATATTTAGTGAAGGCTCTAGGAATAATTGAACAGAAATCATCACACTGGCCATATAGTTTTCATTCCATTAACCATAGTGAAAATCAGGTAATAAATAAAGATGAGGTTAACTTTCAGAATTTTGCTGATGTATTGTGTTGCCAATAAATCTTGTTGCTGTGAATTATCTTTTATTCAGTGGTGTTTCCAAAAATGGTTACCATATTTTTCAGGGCGCATCAGTGTCTGACAATGTTCATGTTTTAATCCCATACTAGAAGAGAATGGCAATGAGAAGAGGATTTCATGTTCCCAGGCTTTTATTGTCTCTGATCCCCATTCATGGTGAATCAAATGTGTTCTTGTTCATCACCAGCTTTAAAACAAATCAGCAGACAATGAGCCTTTCCAGGGAAATGCTGGACTTGTGCAGTGATGGAGATGCCAGCCAGCCCTTGGCAGCTCCTGGCCAGCACTGGGAGCACGTGGGAGATCTTGTGACTGGTTGAGAAGAAAAAACTGAGCAGGGAGAAAAAGTGGAAGAGTAAGTGGCAAGCATAACTGCCTCAGGTTGAGTCCTTAAAAAAGCTAAAAATTCCTGGACAGACCAAGATCTCCCACAGGACTCAGGAGCTGTGTTGGTATGATGTGTATCCCTTCCACAGCACTTGCATATTAATGACTTCCAAATGAGCTGTGTGAAAAAGGCATATATATATATATATATATATATATCTATCTCCAATATTTATTAAGTATATATTTTATAATTCAGATAATACAGTACTTATAAAATATATATTAAATATTATCTAGATTATGTATATTAAATTTATTGTATATTGTATGTATCTATATATACATACAATATACATATATATACACATACAACATACATATATATAAACTTACAATATATAATATTACATATATACATATATATAATTTTTTATATATATGTATATATATAAATATACAATTAAGAGGTTGGAAATTTTAATTGGAATAGAAATGGGTCATATTGTTCTTCAGATATATAACTAATTGTCTGGAGATTTTTTTTTTCAGAATGAAGTATAACTGATTTGTTAGGGCTGTGCATCCTGCATATTATAATTAATCTAAGATATTTGGGGCTTTACTTGTTTTTTTTGAGCTCCTCTTGTTCTTCTTTTCATTGAAGATGTAAATACAACACAAACCTCATTTATCAGATTTGTTAATCTCTGGATTAACAGGAATTGTTAACTGATTTGCAGAGCTTGTTTTGTGAGCTGTTAAATTTCACCTCTTTCCTCATTCTTGATTAAGTAGTGATTTTTAGGATTACTGCACAGCTTGAATTCTTTTCAGCATAGAGCCATTGTTATGGAGACTTTCTATGAATTGTAGCAGAAGCAGTGCTGCATTTTCATTTACTTGTAAAGGCTCATTGTTTTTTAAAACTTTTATTTTATACTCACTATTCCACTTTAGTACTCTTTTAAAATCCTGGACTCTCTTGTTTGTGTGAATGAGAAGATGTGGGTCTGAGTTGAGTTTCATGTCTGAGGTTTGTCTAATTAAAAAAGTGCTGTAATTTACAAAGGAGTGAAAAAAATCTCAGTGGAGTTGTGTTTTCATTTTAGGCTAGTCCTCCTTTTTTTATCTAGGCCAGAAAATGGTTTTATTAATGCATGGGTTTGAATGAATTAAATGGTATTTTTTCTTCTGTAATTAATTCCATTATGAAGAATCTTTGGCATTTAACAGGAAAGAGACCAATAAGGTTTTCTACATAAATTACTTTAGAAAGGTGCATATTTTAAAGGAATAATCTATTTTTTAAGGAAAGTCTTTGAATCCTTTCCCAGAATGGTGTTGCAGTTATAGGATTTTTACTTCAATACAAGGAGATACTTTTGGGTGATTATATATTTGTGACATTTTAATCTAACCTCTCAAAAGTGTTTTCATCACTAGATGTTCAATTATAATATAAGTTGTAACATTATCTTTCAGATGAACCAGTTCTGCAGATTTGAAATTAAAAATGAGGTGAAAAATGTTTGATTTGTTTTAGTAGAACCATGACAGATAGGAAGGGAAGAAATTACTCCTACCTTTTTGGTGTTTAAAATGTGCATGGCCTTGGCTGGCCATGACCTGGAATGACACTTTGACTTTGAACCAGACTTGGCTACATGAAAAGCTACCAGCTGCAGGCATAGTCATTTAAGCACTTAAATATAAAGGATGAGTGAAATGTCACCTGGCAATCTCTCACACATTTTAACAGGTGTCCAAACACATGACAAAAATGTCTTTGGAAGTTTCTGTTAAATTATGTGAGATGCCTACGTATATTTAAATCAAAATAAATTAATATTTTTATTCCTAAGAGAGGAACTACGACTCCTTTTCTGTCTATGACTATATTTTGGTTTATCCAGCCCAGTCAACTTGTGAAAATAGATTTACTCTTGGTATCACAGCTGTTGGTGCTTGGCTGAGCAGCCTTAAAATATTTTTGATCATTACATATCTGCTTACAGGTTTAGGGTTTTGATCATTACATATCTGCTTGCAGGTTTGGGGTTTTTGATCAGTACATATCTGCTTGCAGGTTTGGGGTTTTTGATCAGTACATATCTGCTTGCAGGTTTAGGTTTTGATCATTACATATCTGCTTACAGGTTTGGGGTTTTGATCATTACATATCTGCTTACAGGTTTGGGATTTTGATCATTACATATCTGCTTGCAGGTTTGGGATTAGCTGCCCCTTTGGCCTTTTCAGGAGAAAACATGTAACTTTTGGGGATCAAAAAAAATAGATGATGCCTGGTGTGCATAACAAGAAAGGGGAGAGTGTTGTTTCTGTGTTTTGCAGTAACTCAGCTGAATTGTAGAAAGAAAATAACTATATTATGGTTTTGGGTCATAGGAGAAACATTGCTTCTGAGAGCAGATGCTGAATGTCTGTGCTGCCTCTCTTAAAATCCAGTCAGAGACTTGGTGGCAGAAAATAGTCTGGAGTGGTTGAAAGTGTTTTAAATGTTAGAAAGTGCAGGATGTAGGTGTGATTCAGCTTCTATCTGACACATGCCTCAGTCCTGGCCTGTGCTTAGTGAAGGGATACTTCACTATGATGCTTGCTATTTAACAATCCATCATGCCTTTACCATTTTTCCCCCTTACTTCCCTTTAGGACAAAAGTCATAAATCAAAACTTCTAGGAAAGTGTTCCATAGCAGGATTCAGCATACATTTAATCCTTATTTTGTTAGCCGAGTCTCTTGCCAAATAAGTGACTGGCTTTCTCCTTGCCAAGGTCTGCTCTCAGTCCTTCTGCTAAACAAAAACCTTAGCATCCTATTTTCAGGGAGGGTGTTTTTAAGTGAGGTACTGCAATGCCATTTCTGAAATCAAAATCACTTTATCATTAAAGTATAAATATATAAATATAGCTTTGTATTCTACTGTAATCAGTCTTTTTACAATATAGTGTTCACATGCCATGATGAGTATGGAGTGACTTCAGCATGCATGACAGCCTGTAGCCATGGGCCTCGATTGAATAATTTTTATTCTAGTGAGGCTTTAAAAAAAAAGTTCCTCCCAGTTCTTCCTTGTCATCAAGTCTGAGATGCTAAACTGGAGATAACAGTGATTTTCTGAAAGTTGTGTGTAGCTTGGCCCTGATAGGCCAAGGAAACAAAACAAAGTTATTTGGGTAAACAATCTCCATAATGTGTTCTACTTTGGCACAACAGGCACAGCAAGTGAGATAAGAATTGTTTTGCTCATTCTCTGAGGTTCAGAGAATGTGAATCCCAGAAATATTCCTGGGAAGAATTGTGCCTTGCTTTTCTCTGTGAAGAGAAATGTGGTGACAGTTGTCTCTTATTAAAAAGTCAGAAGTAGTAAGGGTTGAATCTTCAGATTGTGCAGAACAGGAGCATCTGCAACAGAATTGTGTCAGAATAGCAGGATGTGCATAGCTGCCCTGGATTCTGCCAAGATGCTCTTTCCCTCTAAAAAAGCAAAGATCCAACAGATAGGAACAGTCTCCAAGTAAGGCTCACTGTTCTCTGGAATATCTCTGGAAATATTCTGGAATACTTCCAGAGCAAAGGAAAGAATTTTGATCCCTGGGAAGTGTCAGTCTTGGAATGAGGAGGGAAGGTTTTGTCACTGAGATTGTCTGGTCAAAACAGCCTTGTGAAGGAAGCTGGGGCTGACAGCGTGCTTGGGAGAGCAGAGCTCCAGCTGGAGCTTGTGCCACTCACCTGTTCATAGCCACAGTCCTGGAGCAATGTCTCATGGCACTCCTTTTCTTTTGTTTGTTGCATAATAAAGCTACAGGACTCCAGCAGCACCTTGGGCCTTATTGGGAAGGTGAACTCAATATTCATGTCAATGGGAAGACAATAGGAGCCAAGTTAAGCACGTGGTCTTAGGCTGAATTTGGGTTCTGTGTTTGATACAGGGGATTTTTCTGTTGGAATAAGGATGTCCAGAGAAGGGCAGCAAGGCTGGTGAAGGGTCTGGAGCCCAAGCCCTGGGAAGAATGGCTGAGGGAACTGAGGGATCTTTAGCCTGGAGGAAAGGAGGCTCAGGGGAGACCTTATCACTCTCTAGGAAGGTGGCTGTAGGCACCTGGGGGTTGGCCTCCTCCCAGGCAACAACTGACAGAAGGAGAGGACACAGGTGCACGTGGGGAAGTTTAGGTTAGACATCAGGAAAACATTCTTCACTTGAAGAGTGATTGGGCACTGGAATGGGCTGCCCAGGGAGGTGGTGGATTAAACATCCCTGGACATGTGTAAAAAAAAGACTGGATGTGGCACTTAGTGCCATGGTTTAGTTGATGAGGAGGTGTTGGGGCATAGGTTGGACTTGATGATCTCAAAGGTCTTTTCCAGCCTCGTTAATGCTGTGATTCTGTGATCTCTCTAAGAGTACATTATCAGAGCTTAGACCCAAGCAATCAATGCTGCTGTAGAATAATTTTTTATGGAGTTGACCTGTGTCTAGTATGGTGGGGAAGATGGCACAGCAATGTACTACAGCCAGCCAGACATGTGCTTTATTGTGAGACAGTGTGATGTATGGTGAGGGAATGAGAGGGCTGGCTGGAATTTGGTTGTGGGCTCTCATGCCTGTGAACCTGGGCAGAACCCTTCCCTGGGCTTCTATGTGCCCTGCCAACATCATGGCATAGGGGAAATTCTATATATTAAACACAAGAAGTCTTTCATAAATGCATTGTCCTCTAGTTGCTTTGCCACCACTGTGAGTGACCTCTGGGTCAGAGAAAACTCTTTAAATTTTTCAAATTTAGGCTTTCTTTTTTTTTTTTTTTTTAGGATGTTTGTAAGCATCTTTTGTACTTGAGATGCCCTGGCATAGCAAACAAAATACTGAGTAAATGCTTTTGAAAATCAAGACAGGAGAAAAGGACATCCTCTTGTCCTTGAAGGTTGGAGTATTCTTATCCAGGAAACCTGAGAGGTGATCAGTATGCTATTTAATTCTGACTGGTAAATTAAAAAGATAAAGCAATCCCATAATATGATTACAAGGTAAAATAATAAATAAATTGAGGCTAGAAATGTTCAGATTAATTTTGTTACTGTTATTTCTGTTTGTTGTTTGGAGTATTTTGAATGCAAAATACTTTGTACTCATGTATTTTTTGAGTTCATTTTTCAAACCAGATGTGCATTAACCTTTACTAAAAAGAAATCTTCAGTTTCTGGTTTTGAACAGTGTGAAATTCTGACTTTGTACACTTGTCTTCTGTAGCCTGCTCTGTGGGGTTGATTTTGGTGGGGTTGTTTTATATTCATCAGAAATTTGCTCTGACCTTGCAGCTAAGCTAATATTAGTTTATTTCTCATAAGTTTTTTTGTTTGCAATTAGAAGTATTAGGTTGGATGCTGTACTAATTTTCACTGAAAAGGACTGGCAGGGCATGGGTTCCTGGCTGAGCTAGTGACAGCAAGAGGTCCTCATTTCAGGTGAGAGTGTTCCTGAAGTACACAATCACCTCATCCAGATCTCATAAGGCTCTAAAACATAAAAGTAGTTATAAAATTCCAAGTCAATGTCAGAACACTTCTTACACTGAGGCAAATCCTCAATTCTGCTCTGCTTTTATCATTCTGTAATTCTATATATCATTTTATCAAGAGTTTTGTTTCTTTTGTCCAGAAAAGCTGCAGAGGCTTGGTGTAAGCCAGGGAAAGCTTCATGGAGCCTTCCCACCTGTAACAGCCCTCCCTTTTCAATCCTAAACTTCTTGAGAGTGTCATGTAGCCTTTCTGACTTAAAAATACATCTTTTATTTCTTATTTCAGCTGCTCTTTCCAATGCATCTTCCATCATAGTATTTTAGCTTATGACTAGCCCCAGTGACTGCCTGTTGAATCAGATCAGGGCTTACAATAAGACATATGTCAAGAAAATATGCTTAATAATAATTTAAATATTGCACACAGATACAAATGTGAGTCCTCTCGATATTATGCATTGATTTAGAATAAATGGAATGATATTTCTCTCTTTTCTCTTACTTAGCACCAGATCCTGCAGAAAATGCTTAATACCTTATTGCATGGCCTTAGTGTTTGCATCCTTTCAAATGCTGGGACTGCAGTCTTGCTCCTGGACTGCCCTTTGTTTCCTTGTCCTGTCATTATTTTGGCAATTCTGCCACTGTAAGGAAGAGAGGACTTGGTCCTTTATGGGCTGGGTAAGTCCCCAGTGCTTTGAAAGAAGGTTCAAGAGCTGTACACTGAAGGTTACAGCTATAACACTGGGTAAACACACCTGCAGACAGGTATCACTGAACCAGGAATTTGAGAAATTCCAAGTACTTCAGGCTTCTTTGAGCCAAAGACTCCTTCTTTTCAGAGTCTCTATGATTTCCTACTTGAATCTAGATGGGGGCAGTCAGTCAAGTAGGCTGCACTGCTTCACAGCTGAATTACCTCATTTTCATGGAAATCACCTGTGACTACTGAGGCAAGGGGTTTGCTTAGCATTTAGTATTTTGGAGTGAATATTCTGGCCTTTTACTGTGTTCATCTACTGCTCTCCCCCACCAAAAGGTAAGAACAGATGAAAGGACTCCTTTCTTCTGGGTGTCTGTGGGAGTTCTCTGGATGGAGCACATTAGCCCTCATTTCTCACCCATGCCTGGCTGATGGCATTAGCTATATAGATATGTGAGTGATATTCCAATGCAGCAATTTTTTGCCCCATGCAGATTTTCTAAATGCACAGCCCCAGCAGCACATCTTTCCCTATTCATCATTTTTTTCTGTAACTGGTCTTGCTATTATTCAACCCTCCACTATTAAACCTTTATTTTTATGTGAGGAGAAAAAAAAAAAGGTTTCTCTTCCTCTGCCTAGCAGAACCCTTTGCAATAGTCTCTTTATGTAACTTACCTGACAGCTGCTGGGTTTCTGTCCTCCTTTGCTGGGGCATAGTTAATCAGTTTTTAAGGTTGGTGGGGATATGGTTTTATTAAGAGTGGTGGAGTTCTGAGTTGGCATATGGTTTTTGAGAGACTGTGGTAAGCCTTGATGTGATTATTTCTTTCAGCAGCTCATTTCTTGGTTATCTTTGTGGAATTATTTTTCATACTTCAAGAATATCCCCAAAAACCCCACAAACCCCACAATTCCTGGACAAGAAAGGTGAGTCTTACAGTGAATGTGGAGACTTGCTTTTCCAAACATTGCACTAAAACACATGCTGGAATTATTTTTCTATGCCTGTGTATGGTGTAGATATGTCCCACATTTTCCTGTGAATCCAATGGTTCAGTTGGTTCTGTCAGAAATACTTGAAACAGCTGTGTCAGTGTGCTGTCTCATGCTGATAAACTTCAGCTTGATAACATTGCAGGTAACAGAAACAGGTTTTGCATTCAAAAGTCAGAGCAAGTATAACTACAAAGCTCTGTGATATTTTGCTCCATTGTGTGGTGGTTTTTTGAATGATGCTGCTGTTGTATTGAACAATACAAGCTTTCAGTCATTGCTGGTCTTGTATTGTGTGCCTGCAGAATAAATTTTCACACGTTGAAGGTTTTCAGTCTTTTTCTGGTTTCAGGCAGGCAAGTCCTATGAAATAGCCTTATGCTTAAATGTGAAGGGCAAATCCTAGAGCTGTCTTTCAGCTAAAATCAGTAAGGCAAAGCCTGTAGCCCTCATTCAATGGAAGACTTGCTTATTTGAGTCTGGATTCAGCTCTGTGTTAGTTATTTTCATTCAGTGGATGTACATCTCCTCCTTTCTTCCTCCCAAAGGAAATCTGACAGCTTGTCTGTTCCAGAGGCTGTGAAATATTGGCAGGTTTCAAAACTAAATGTGTTAGCCTTTCTGGCCAAGTCAATCAAAGGGCAGATGTATTTCTATAGCATTCTCTGAAACCAGCCAGCTCTGTGCCACAAAAACTGCCTGCATGAAATAAAGGCTGCCCTGAGATATTCCCCAAAGTGCCACCTGTGAATGTGCATTAATGCTGGAGACTGCAGAGCCTGCACCCTGGGCTTACTCATTTCCAGCAAAGCAGAGGAAATGTCAGACCTGTGAGGCTGCAAGTCTTTTCTTTCTGCTATGAATCCCATGCTGGTGATCATCCATGATGTGATCCTTGGGGTTGCCTTGTGTAGGACCAGGACCTGGACTTTGATCATCTTTGTGGGTCCTTTCCAGCAGAGGATGTTGTGTGATTCTCTGGAAAGAGACAAGGAGCTGGGGTGGGAAGGACCCTCTGGTACCTGACTCTGGGCTGGTTCTGGAGGAACTTGTGCATCCACTTTTAAAGTTTTGATGGAGGATTTGGACCTGGTGATCAAAAAGGCAGGAATTTTCTTTTGAGAGGAAAAAATGAAGTGTGGTCATTACATGCCTGACATCACTCAGATGCCTGTATGTAACACAGTCATGGAATTGTTTAGGCTGGAAGAGATCTTTAAAGCTGATCTGGTTTCATCCTTCTGCTGTGGCCAGGGACACCTGCCACCAGAACAGGTTCTCAGTGACAATGGGAACTGTTAGTCCAGGCTTATGGAGATGTGGGGAGGACACAGAGCTTTTACCTTGGGAGCCTTGCCCTTAGCTGTGGCACCTGGACACCTCAGGCATTTTAAACTGTTCTGAGATTGAATCAGCAGCAAGCTGAAGACTTGCAAGTGCTAACATCTGCTGTCTTATCTTTGGCCAGCTGCTACTGCTTCATCTGTAAGCAAATTAACTGGTCATAAAGGTGTTTTGGTAGTTTTGTTGAGAGACATATACCCTCCACTATTATAACCTTCTAGTGCTGCAGTGCTGAGAAATTTTGGCATGACATAATTTAATCATGCAGCCCCTGGCTGATCCATTGCATTTTCAAAGCTGACACAATAGCATCATTTTGGAGATTCCCTGCCTCAGCCATAATTACTTGGTTCACTTGCACTGTCCTAGCTGCCTTTAAAAGACTAGATCTGGGGTTTCCATTAGGAGGGGAAATCCTGCCAGGAAATAGTTTAACTCTGCTGGTGAATGAACAGTTCATTAAACTTTGAAATAATTTAAAGCATTCAAGAGCCTGGGGCAATCAGAATAGTTGAGGTTGCAAATGGCCTCCATCTCTACAGAATAATTCCTCTATAATTTAGAAGGAGTACTGCTTGCAACTTTGCAAGATGAGGAGTTTAGTTTTTAAGT
Organism: Leucosticte australis; assembly: GCA_025504685.1. Classification (NCBI taxonomy): domain Eukaryota; kingdom Metazoa; phylum Chordata; class Aves; order Passeriformes; family Fringillidae; genus Leucosticte; species Leucosticte australis. Next base: position 1,452,336 of record JANIJU010003064.1, on the reverse strand, counting down.
CATCCTTTGGTCATTATTTTTTTTTTACATGATTGCTTCTATTAAGCAAGTGTGTAAATTTATACTTTTTGAGGACCAATTGTACCATACCTCAGTATATTAATGTACTTTCATGCAGCAGAGTCTAGAAACACAAAAATACCACAAAGCAGATTGTGTGTATGTCTGGTCTGCCTGGAGGCAGGAAGGGGAAATCTTTCAACAGATTATTTTTCTGAGACTAATAGCCAAGTGCTACAGATTTTCAGAGTTCCCTTTAAATAAAAACTGATCTAATTGAGGGCCTGTTCTTTTTGACATTTTGGTATTTTTTAAGGCAGATCTTGATTTTAGAGTTCCATTTGTGTTTGGATTCGTGGTCCCTGGAATGGTGAAGGAAGCATGTAGTACTTTGGGAGCATTTTACAGTAAAAATACATTTATAATGCTGTAGTATGTGGATATAGGTAATAAAGAATATAAAAAGTAGGGGTCCTGGAAGTAATCAGCTGAGATGATTGTGATAGCCCCCTGAAGAAATTTGCTCACATTGAGATCACACATGACTCACTGAATTTATCTGTGGCTAGAGTGATGCTGTGTCTCATGCTCTCTGGGATGGCATGTTCTTTGCTTCATAGAAAAGAAACTTTGAGCATCTCTAAGGAATCCTGCTAAATATTTGGCTGATGTAAAGCCTGCAACAAGATCAAGGATAACAGCAGGGGTGTCTGAGCAAGTCTTGCCAGTGTTAACTACTGTGATTGCTAAGTATCGAAACTGGATTTAGAGAATTCCATGATATATAAGATGTTTGCAAAGATTGTCAGAGAACAGCATTTTTCACTAAAGAAAGAGGAAAAAGGTGGTATGTGTTTTAATAAGGAATGGGATTGTGTTATGAAAGAAGTATTTATTTGTCTGTTAACAGCAGGGGAAAAAATAAAAATGTTTTTGTGATGAATTTTGAAGGAGGGCAAACTTGACACTGTGGTTCATGATCCCATTGTCAGAACTGTTGAACCTCACTGGTGAGTAGGCATTTGTTACATCTTTCATCTTTCACTTCTGGAGAAAGCTTGGTAGGGTTTTATGCACTGAGACAAGAATCACTACAAACTCATATTCAGCAGATGATGAAATGATCTTGTTTCTTCCATTATTCTGAGACAGGAGATTAGCTTTGCTGCTGAAAAAAAAATATTCTTGAATGTTCTATCTTTAGATAGAACATTCAAGTCAAGTTGTGTCAAGTGACTTGACTTATGTCGAGTTCCTTAAATCACAGAGCAGAGTTTGTGTACATCAGAAAGCTAGAAGCCTTCTTAAACCAAACTCTTCTAAATACTACTCATTAACCTGTAGTTTTAGTACATATTATTATTGTTGTTTTTAATGAAGGGATGAGACCACAGTTGGGCTAAGAATGATTTATTATTCAGATAAACATCAGTCCTAGAGGCTGTGAGATCTGTGAGAGCAAGCAGTCAGCCATAGCTCAAAGCAGTCACAAGTTTTGTTACAAGACAATACAGAATTTACTAATCTAATGGACAGCTGCCACCAAGTTTATTTTTCTTTTCTAACTTATCACCTTTGTTTAATTCTGTTGCACTGGGGAGACTTTTATCTAATGGGCTACTAGCACACATATACACATATTTTTATCATAACATCTAAACTCTTGGCTTACTCTATACAATCACACCCCTACATTATGAACCCTTCAGTATCTGAGCTATACAGTTTCCTACTTATTTAAGGTATATTCTCACTTAGAACTATAGAAACACAAGTTATGATTTTTCTGCTCAATGTCTGTGTATTTTATTTATACATTAATCTAAGCTTCTTCTAAGGCTGCACATCAAACCCTTCAGTGTCTGTGGAAGTTTTTATCTTTCCATTTCCCACAAGTACAGTGTTGGTGACTTGCTTATTTGAGCTTCTGATTGCAAGATATAAGTAGAAACTTATCATCAACATGTGCCAAAACAATCAGTTTCTCTGGTGAGTGTGCAGAAGCATTTAATCTCTGAATTAGTAATGGAGCTTCACTTTCCTGTCCTGCAATGAGGAAAATATTCCCACCTTGGAAGCAACAATGGTTTTATTCAGTGTTTGTTTGTAACTGAGCACTGTCCATATGTTTTCTTTCTACATGCATTTTGGGTTTTAGTACATTCCTAGTGCCTTTGAAAGGGGGTGGGATAGACAATGTATGGCAGTGGCACAGGGCATGCAGCTGACTCAGAGAAATCCAGGGCTTTTCATGGCCATGATTAAGGATCCTCCTCTATCTTCTATTTGCACTGAGAGCACAGTACAAATGAGCTGAGCCAGTTCAGCAGACTTATATTCAAGCACAGTGTAGATCCTTATTTTTTGACCAAATCCCTGCTAAGCAGAGGAAACAATATATTGATGCAGTGTTTTTTGTAGCCCAGTGCACATCTAAGGTGTCTATGTGACTGAATTGTGAACTGAAATATGTTATAAAGCAATACTCTTCATCTCTATCAAAGAGACAAATATGGCAAATAGAAATCAGAGAAACTATCTGCTGACTTCTTGCTTTCTTTAGGGGAGCTTTTCTGCTCATCACAATTCTATATTTATCATGGTTTTTTCTATTTTTATCGTGTACTTTGTGAACTTCTAGCTCCAGTATGTGATCATGATGGTGATAATACTTCAAGTCCTGTCTGAAAATAACATCAGTGTGGAGTAGCTGGACAAGTGCAAACATACAATGCTCTACAATGTTACTTTTGTTTTTCCCTCATCATTGTGTGAGACTTACAGTTCCCTTCCTTCCCATTTAAGTGCAATTTATTTTGATTGTGTGGGAAGATGACTGGGGGCAAAAAGACAAGGGTATGGGAGTTACAGGGAAAAATGCAGTTGCTATTCCCTGCATGGAACATGGTGAACATATACAGCATCCCCCACACAATAAAATTAAGGGGGCCTAAAGGGACAGTAGAACTGAGGCAAATAATTATTTAAATACAATAGAAAACTGCATTGAAGTCTTAATAAAGATAAGCAGTGTTTGAAAATAAGCTGTATAAGTTGTCTTGGGCAGCTGAAATTGCTTGCAGTGGCCATGACACCTTTAAAATGGAAATATCTTAAACAGTGTTGCTTCTGCTCCCTGTCACGAAGCATTTGTCATTGTAAAGATTATCAAGGAGGTAGGAAAAAATCCTCAGTAATTAGGATTCATGAAATAAAATTGGTGTTTTGATACACAGATAAAAACTTCCTGACAGTCCAAGGGAAAATCAGTATTCATTGCCATATGGAGTAATGAAGCATGCTTTCATGCTGGATTTCTTATTATAGGAGACATTTTTATTTGCACCAATAATGTGGGAAAGGAAGCAAGTCCCAAATGGAAGCACAAAACTTGAAGCAGAGGCAGACTGACTCTGCTGGGGAACATTTTTCAAATTTCTAGAAATTGCTTTGAAGGTCCACAGACAAATTTTTTTTTAAAAAACCCAAAACCAAACAAAAGAAAAAAAAAAAAACCAAAAAAACCCCCCAACAATAGGAAAAAAAACCCCAAAACCAAACCTAAAGGTTGCAGAGTGGGTCAAGATTACCAGAGTATTTAAGGATGCATTAATTCCTTTGACTAGTCTAATATAGAAAGCTGTTTAATAAAGAAAAATAGATTGTCAATTCAAATAAAATATACTCTGTACAGGTGATTTCCTGCACTATTTAGTGTCCTTAATTAACAAACATGAATATTATCTCTTGTCACTTAAAGCAGTAAAATCCTTTATTTCTTTCTTCTTTTCAAAACTACTGTAAGAAAGGAAGACAGGCAGGAACAGTGTGCAAGACTTAAGTACTGAGCTGACCTCTTGTTTGCAGTTCTAGCTGTGGGTTTGCTGCATGAAATGCAATCACTGAGCTGACCTCTTGTTTGCAGTTCTAGCTGTGGGTTTGCTGCATGAAATGCAATCACTGAGCTGCTGCTTTTTGCAGCTGCAAAATTGATACAATCATCTGCACTGTTTTCTTTCTTTCTTGGTTATGATAACCTCAAGTGGTGGTGCCAAGGAAGATGCTAAAGTGATAATTATAAATGACTTTGCTCAAGCATTGTATGGTCAGAAGGACAGGTAGAAAATGTGCACATCAGTGGAGGTGCTGGCAGAATTAGACTGGCCCAGATTCAGAGATCTGGGACAAGGTGGTCATTTGTGAGAGGAGCCCTTGTCCTGACTCTGCTGAGTTGTCTTTCATGCTTAGCAGGTCAGATGATGAGTTTGTTTTCCAGTGAGAAAGTTGCCTTTCTCTATCCATCATGAGGAGAATTACTGAGCTGCTGCTCCTTGCAATGTCCCTAGGGTGTGACACACTGTGCCTGATTGTCCCACTGTGGTGCTTGGCTCATCTGGTGGCTTTTACTGTATTTTGAGTCTGGGATATCACTCATTCCCTCTCCTGCAAGGTGGACTGAGCATTAGCATAAACTAATCTTCCTCACCTTCTCCTTGAACCATTTCATGGCTTCATCTGGTGACAAAGTGTGACCATCCTGCCTGAAATCTTAGGCAGTTGTTTGTGGGGGGGGGGAAAGCTAATTGAAATGATTCTTGTTATTAATTGTGTAGGGCTCATGTCACTGTAGGAGCTGAGGGTTCCATGGGCCCTTTGCCCGTGCTGCCCTTTTGGCAGCCTACTCTCTCTCTATTTTTCATGTGCCTTTGCTGACTGCACAGTGGAGAGCTCTCTTGCCATTGCTTTATCTTACAGCAAAGATCAAGTTTGCTCCCTACTTCCAAACTCCCACCCAGGTAAATGTGGGCATGATGGAATGGCCTTTTCCAGCAGTGCTGTAATGGGTGTTAGCAGTCCCCAACACTCAGTATTGATTATGTGGAATCTTCCTATTAAGTTTATCACAGCTCAGCTATTACAATTTTTGCAACAGCAACTACAAAATCAATATGGAGAAAACATTTAAATAAATCAGCAACTGAAAGAATGATACAGAGACATTCATTGAAAGAGAAATGAACTTTAAATATGCTGAATGTTTAGGGATCCTTGTAGAAATAAGGAGTGTGAGCTTACTTCAAATGAAATTAGTGGAAGGCAGCAACTGAAAGGACCTGAGGGTAACAGGATGGGAGGAGCAGATGATGTGCTGTGACAGAACAAGGTGAGATTGCTCTGCAGATGGGTGAATAAGGGAGTACTAAAGAAGAGCAAGAAAGTGATTTGTCTTTTCACAGCACGAGCAAGAATGATGATAGTGGCATATGGTGCTGAATTTTCAGTAACTTCTTTTAAGGTTGTGACACAACTGGTGCTCTAAAAAGGGGAAAAAAAGGTCCAATGCTTTTGAAGGCAGATGAAAATTCATTGTAGTGGGAGAAGGATCAGGCTGTTTAGTACTTGAAAATCAAAGAAGAAAGGAAAGAAGTGAAATGTGACAAAAACAGATAGAAATCAACAGGAGGAAAAAGAATAAAAACTGAACAGCCACACAATGTTCACCAGACCAGTGGTACCCAGCAGCTGGAAGCTGAAGTCTGACAATTTTGTCTTGGAATTGGATCTTGTGTTTTCTCCCCCCCACCATTTTCCATTGTAATGTGGTGGTCAAACAGTGGACCTAATTTCCAGGGAAGCTGTAATTCTTTCCATAATGTGACTGTTGGTTTAAGTCAAGACTATTTGCATTCCTGGAAGACCAAGTTCTGCAGATGCACATTAGTGGGTTCAGTGGAGGAGCAGCTGTGTGAAAGACTTAAGCCTTTGATCCTACAGGAGCTCAGGGTAATTGTGGAAACCCAGGGCACCACAGGGAATTTTTCTGTCTGCTCTGGGGTGCCCTGACCCCCAGGGCAGCTCTGACTTTGACTCTCACTCATGGAGAAAGTTTCCCAGACTTCAAGATAGACTGGAACCCACAAAAGTGTGCAATAGATTATAGAGAGCAGTGTGGGTGTGTCACTGGGTGAGAAATTGAGGGTTTGGGGTTTTTAGTGTGCTGTGGATGGAAGCCAAATGGAGGGCACAGGGTGTGGTCCTGGGTTTCTTCTTCATGCTTCTTCTTCCTCCTTCTCCATGGGTTTGGGAGGCATTTTGTAACTGGGCAGAAAAGTCCCCATGGCAGCTCTGTGGGATCAGTTATTGGGTTAAAAGGGAAAATAATCCAGGTGTCAGCTCTTAATTGGATGGTACAAGGTCTTTTAAGACTAAACTAAGAGATTGTTGCCATTTTGTGCCCTCTAATGAAAAGCTGCTGAACTCCCAGCAGTGAGACTGTTTTACTGATAAGAAATAATAAACACCTGAGTCTGAACATGAATTACTGTCTCCAGTGCCTTCAGTCCAGAGCCAGAGAAACCACAACTGGTACCCCCACAGGTAATGAACTAATATATCTTCTCAGTTTATCTGGTGTTCAGGGCCTGTATGACCTTTAATGTCAAGTCAATTTTCTACCCTGCCCCACACAACTTGTGGTTCAGGTGGGGTTTGAGTACAAGGTGATTAAAGGAATATATCAACTCTCTGCAGGGTAGTTTTAAAACTCTCTGTGAAATCCTCAAAGAAAGAATCAAGGGCTGGTCAATCAGGTGTGAATTTTTACTCACTTCAAAAAAGTAAGCATGGTTGGCTTAGAAACCAAAGGGTTTCCATTAAAGCACTTGGTTGCTCTCAGAGCTACAACTGTTTTGTGTTGGGAACACCCCAGGCAGTGCATCCTTCTTGGTGACTATGTGATAATTTAACATTTTTCTTAAAGATACAAAATCCTGCAGATGCAGGGAGAAGTGCTAGCTCAGCTCTTCAGTCCATTGAAAATTTTAATGTGAAAGTAGTTCAAACCCATCCATCTGTGTAAGACCATTAAATCTTTGATACATTTGTGTGTAGATGAGAAACAGTACTAAATGGAATAAAATGCTTGTGACTAGGATAGTACCATACACACTTTACCCTGACTGTCTTTCTACTTTCTTATGCACCATTCCACATTAAGGGGGTGAAATGAGGCTGCTGTTTAAATATGAAGAGAGTTTAATGTTTTCACAGCAAAAGCAATGAGTGTTTGGAGTATGTAGTGAAGCATAATTGATAAATAGCATATGCTTTCCCAGTAGCAGCTGTCTTCAGGGTCAAAAATATCAGCAAGACCTGCACAATAACAGTGAGTTTTGAACTAGGACAAAATAGCTGGCTTTTAAGTAATTTTTAACATCTGGAAATCTTTAATACTTGGGTGAGAACTGAATGGCTAAAAAGAAGTAGTTCTAGTTGAGAATATAGACCTGTATGCTGTACTGTCCCAAAATATTGGAATTTCTTGTGTTTCTTCACTGTTTAATGTTGTTTTGACATTGTAATATCTAGCACAAAGGAAAAAAAAAACAAACTGTGCTTTATGAACAACCATACTTAATTTATACAAATTGAGGACTAAAATTTTACTTTTGAACCAAAAAGCACATTTTAAACTTCATTACACTTTTTGCCTAAATAAATAGGATTTTTTTTTTTTTTAGAAATGTGTAATTGCAGAATTCTTCAAGCAAAGGATGGTGTACTTTGCTAGCACACTCCTGAAATTATTACTGTCTTTGACATCTGCAGGTCACATTTTGAGAGTATGAAAGCTTCTGTCCAGGGTTCTTGTCACCGACATGTTTTATGAAAAATCCTTTCTTCAGGATTTTTCTCTCTTGAGAAGCTGAGAGGCCTCAAGAACAAACTGTAAACAATGATTCTCTGCTGCTGTGGAATGCACCAGGTGGATCTGGGATTGGTCTCATCTGGTTGTTTCCAATTAATGGCCAATCACAGTTCACCTGCCCAGACAGTCTCAGTCAGAGACAAACCTTTGTTATTCATTCCTTTTCTATTCTTAGCTTAGCCTTCTGATGAAATCCTCTCTTCTACTCTTTTAGTGTAGTTTTAATATATTATCTATCATAAAATAATAAATCAAGCTTTTGATACATGGAGTCAACTTTCTCGTCTCTTCCCTCATCCTGGGACCCTTGTGGACAAGACCACAGGTTCTGTCACTCTCCACATTATCTCAGTTGTTCTATCTGCAAGAAGATTTTGCTGCAGTAAAAGGAAAAGTGCTATTAAAAAATTGTGTGTGATCTTTTTCCAAGTGAGCTACACAAACAACATATGCTCTGGAACTTCTTTGCTTTAAAATAACTGCCATGTGTTTATGTGGTATTTGCACCTAAATTCCCAAGTTCTGAATAACTGAGAAAAAGTGCCTCAGTCCTGTGCTAACAACCAAAGAAATCATGACAACAAACAAATCCTTTTGTCTACTACTCCTCCACAACTGTGTAGAGAAGTCCTGGCTGAAGAGGCTACTGCCTCTCCAAGATATCCTACAGAGAATGCAGCTTTTACACTGTGCCCTAAAAAACCTTAATTGCTTCAGTTAAGAGTTTGCTCCTGGTTTGTGTTCTGATGTCTGTTATTTCCTTCTTTATTTTATGGACAGATTTTCTGTTAATAAAGAGTGGCTTCAGGCATGAATATTTTAGTCCTGTGTGGTTTACTTTTAAAGAGCACTGATTGCAGAAATTGCAAGCATGAAACAGCCCTGGGAGTTTTTTCAACAGGTAACTCAAGTCTGAATGTTATTGTATGAATATTATGAATTTTATTGTATGAATGTGTGAATATTATTCTACAGCAGCCTGAAGTAGAAGATGCTAGAGTGATATGAGGAAGCAGTCATTAGGCAAGCAGTTTCAAAGTGAAGCTGTGCCACAAAATATGTTCAGTCCTGAATGCTTAAATGCAGTGCTTGTCTGTATTATTAAAATTGCATTATTTTAGCTCTTCTGTGAAATTTCGTTTTGTAGAACAATGAGCAGGAGTAAATGCATGGTTTCTTGAGAGAATTAAATTCTGTGTTACATAGAATATTCCATACATATTCCATGGGTAGAATAGCATTGCATCAGAATTCATTTGAACTAGTCCCCCAGTGTGTGATTAAGGTTAGCAGTATCTTGGCCATGGTGCTCATTCGGTGACAGGGTCTGTAGGACACTGATGTTTGGTTCCTGAAGGTACAAGATTTTTTTATTTTTTACCACAAAAAAGAAAATAATTAGATAATCTAGTGTACCTTAATGCAAAGGAGAACATGCTGCCTTTTTCTATTACAGATCTGTAGATCACGAGAGTTTTCTGATTAAAAAGTAATTTAAAAGCTGTTAAATTATGTGTGCCTGATGCTGAAGCATTGTTAAAAATTCTGGTTTTACAAGTGATTCTTTCATTTTAGAACAGGAGAGTCTAAAGTAGAGTTGGCCTTTGAGCCACCTAACCTCTCAGCTAGGTTATAATGGAATTTTTCACTGGTTGAGTATAACCTCAGTCTAAATTAATGTTTCTTGTGTAAGACTTCTTCAAGGTATTAATCCATTCTTTTTACATTTGAGATTTTGGCCTTTGCCTTAGACATATAAATTAATAACAAATCAAAACAAGGAAAGTGGCTTCTGAACATCTTTACAGAAACTCTGCAATAATGATGGGTTTTTTAACAAACAAGATATTGTATATTTTTTAAATATATATATATATATATGAATCAATCATTGAGAGACATGGGAATGGAATCTGCCTTACTATTTCAAAGCTCAATTTCAATATCTGGGATAGTTTTAACTATCATGTCACTGAGCTGTAGATATGAGTAGATAATTCAGTTTCATAGCTAGTAAAAATGAGGAAAATTTTCTTATTGGTTTGTGGTCTTCCTTCAGAGAATTTTTACACTCCTGTGTTAGCTTCTGTTCATATCCTCTGCTCATTGCTCAGAATTTAATTTTGGATCTTGAGTCTGAACCAGGTCAAATGATTTGTCATGATTGTTTAAATGAATAATGACTGCCCCTTGTTGTTATATAAAAACATCAGCGACCAGTTTCTTATTGTGTGTAAATATTTCAGATGTTTTTGGGGTTAGGAAGTTGGCTGCTCCATGCCACCCAAAACAGCAGCTCAAGATATCATCAAAACACCATTGCACTTGGCACCTAATTGAAATTTGCTGGGTATTCTGTGCTTATAAAGATAAACTTATTCTATAATTTACAGCTATTCTATAATTTACCTATTCTTTAATTTCTGCACAATCTTGTAGGCTTTATATCTGAAAGTTGTGTTTGCCTGTGGCATGTTTGGTGAAGCTGCAGCCAGGTAGAGAGCTCTCCCTAATTTCTTTTTCCAGTACCAAAACAGCACTACTGGTGCCTGCTTGAAGGGAGCTCTGCTGTGAGTCTAAATTAATCTAAATTCCATATTAAGAGATGAGAAGATATTTTTGTGCTATTTTAATACTGAATGTGCTTTGCAAGTTGGGAGAATTTATTGATAAAGCAATACTTGGCAGTTTGTTATGGTCAGTAAAATAAAGTGGTATAATGGGAAGGTTAAAGGTCATAATCTATCATATGATTTAAGCAGTGGAATAAAAATCTCTGCTAGTGTTTTTGACTCCTCAAATTTTAAGAGTTCTTGGCATCAAGCAAAGTTCCAGGATCATTTTTCATTCAGCTGAGATATTGAAATTCTGAAAACAAAATCAAGTTAGGGTAATCAGAAATGAGCTATACAACTTTAATTTTAAGTGGGTTTTATGTGCATTTGGGGGGAGGCAGCTCAGGTTACTACAGAAAGTAAGATCTTTAGTCTGGAAGGAATTCCATGATAGGAAAGGGACACATCAGTAAATAAGCTGATTTCACCCACTGAGTTTGAGTAATTCACATGCCCACAAATCCATATTAGATGGATGGTGATGTCAACTAGAACTGTCCATATCAAGAAATAACTGAGCACACACAGAGTCTTCTGGAAGTGGAGAAAATGAGAGAAAGAAATGGGGGAAAATCTACTGCAGAGAGATTGAAGGAACATTCCAGGAAGCTGAAAAGATTAGACAACTTTTCCTGTACATTGAATATGCATCACTTGAGCTATGAACTTTAAGTGTTTGTAAACAAAGCACAGCTCAAAGTGTCATTTTGCTTTAATAGGAGGCAGTGAAGGAATATATAAAACTGGCTTTGCAGCAAATAGAAATAACACTTTTCCAGCTGGTGCTCCTTCATCTTGCCTTTGGTTAAAGCCCCAACAGGGAGCTCATGGGCTAAATGGGAAAAAACATATGACTACACTTCATCAGAGACAAGATTATTTTTTTTCCCCCTCTCCTGTTTTACAGTCTCTGAACAATGTACAAACATGTGACCTGTAACTCACATATGAGAAGGGGGGGGTTCCACACCAGCAAAAAATGTTTGCTTAGATTTGAACAGCAGGGAGCTGAAAAAATTAAAGCATGTGAATTGTACAAGCTGGAAATCCCTGAGATTTGCAAGTGGATCATTAGAAAATGCTTGGGGTGATAATGAAGGCAAATTACCAGTTTGGACACTGGGTGTTCTGAGTTTGATCCACAAAAGAGAGAAGACAAATACCTTTCTGTTCAGAAAAAAAATAGTTGGAAGTGTTACATTGCAAAAGATAAAATTTACTGGTGATCTGCCCTAAATTAAAGAAAATATTTTATTGGGGAGAATAGTATCTGGCATTTGTATTTCAACAATATTTCACAAAGAGTCTTTTGTTAAAATTTTGTAGTAGCCATATCCATAAGTAATTTGTATTATTCACCATATAAACTGCTTTTGGTTTTGGACTGTATGCTGAAGAGATGCAAATCAATGAGCTTTTTATCCTCACTGTTTGCACGGTTGGATACAAGGGTTGGTACAAAAGACCCTACTGAGCTGAAGGGTTTCTTTCTCATTCTTAAAATCACTTCAGAACAATGTAGCTAACACTAGAACAATGGAATCTCAAGACTCCTGGGCTCTTAACTTCTGGAGGGCCTGTTGCTTTATTTTTTTGTCCATCTTTGTTCAGACTATTTGTATCTTTTTTACATTTTTATTTTTGATAAAAGGTTATATTTTCACGAAGAACAGGGGAAAGAGTTTGAATAGGTCTTGACCATGATTTACTTGTTTGTGGATTTTGTGTGTGTAAGAGATGCTTCAGTGTAGGTAGTTGTGCTTTAGTTCAGGATGACACTGAGGAATGTCTCCTTTTATATAGGTAAAATGTTCCTTTTCTTTCTGATCAAGTCCACAAGTCCTAAACTTTGACACACTAAGTGTATTTCCACCTGCATAATTTGGAGCACCTCTTGGCATGCTTGTTAGCAATATAAAAGGAGTTTGAAAGGCAATTTTCTTCCCTTTTAGAAACTTGAACACTCCAGTATCTCTTCATAGATCAGAATAAGAAGCTGTGATTTTATACCTAAAGGGTGTGCAATTTAAAATATCACAGAAAAAACCCAAATAACTATTTGCAGGGGAAAAAGAAAGAGTTGGAAGTGTCAAACTATTTTGAGAAGTGCTGTAATTGCAGAACAGCCTTGCCTAAGAGATAAGAAACAGCTACAGAGTGAAGTGTGACAGGCTGAAATGGAGTCACAAAATGCCACTTTCACAATTTTCCCCCTCCTCTTTTGCCAAACCTGATATGTTTTTTAAAATGTCTTTTGCTTGGTGTTTTGGTTATTTGAATGGATGGGGGGGGAAGGGAGGATGGTGGTGTTTGGGGCTTTTTAAAATTTGTTGTGAAAGCTATTAAAGAGCATTTTCCATTGAGCATACATTTGGATTGGAGAATATGTGAGCTATGTAAGAGCTGTTAGATCAGGTTTGATGTCAAATACTGAAACAATGAACACTTTACCTTTTTATAGATTTAGTGTGAGCATTCTTAGCTCTGAGGATAGGAGAGATACAGGTTTTTAAACCTTAAAACTTCCTTTAAAATGCTTTACATTTTAAAAAAAGTTATTTTTTTATTTTTACACTTTTTCTTTTAAGCAGTACATCTGACAAATGAATAGTGAGTTCTCATTAAAACTGATAGCTGGAAATTTTGTGTGCTCACTCTGGAAATCCAGTTTCTGGTGAAGACCTCTCTGAGCCAGATTTAGGCCTCTGACAGTTCTGCCTTCTGATTTCTTACTTTAGGACCATTTGGAAGTGGCTTCTTGAGAACCTGACATGAGTAAACATTGTGTATTTCTTCACCTTCTGGGAGTTTAGCTGACATGGAAGGACATGTTAAAATACTCTTGCAGTGTCCTTGCTTAGTTTGCAAAATATTTCATCATCTTCTGGTAAAAAGTTTAGCTCTTGGCTGCCAGTTCAGTAGGAAATTACTTTTGGGACTGAACTGTAGATGGTCGATGAGCTAATTCAGTTGGCAACTTCCATATTGACCCACCTTTCAAATATAATGTAAAAAAAGAATGATGGTGCAAGATGCACTCAAAAATCCATAAATTTGGTGGGAGTTGTTGAAGTGATGGAGCTTCTCCATCCCCAAAAAGGAAAGTGCCTGCTGTGCACACTCTGCCTGCTCAGCTGATGCTGACAGACCCCTGGGGTTCTTCTGCTAACAGCATCCCTGTCTTCTGTTTCTTTCTCCCTCTCTCTCTTTCCCTCTCTGCTCTCTTTTCTATCCCACCTTAGCAGGAACACTGACCCTTTTTTATCAATAAATGGTTCTCAGATATAATATTGCTGCATTTGTGCTTTATTTTCATCTGAGAAATCTATCCAAAGGAATGTTCCCCAAGTCCCCTTTGATAGTGGAATGGGACAGGTTAGTACCCATTTTCCATTTTATATCTGGCAAAAAGTTTTCAAGGCAAATGTCTGACCATGCAACTTGCTCTCAGGTAAATGTTTGTTTACCTCATGTCTGAATTTAGAGAAGTTTGATAGAGAGTCTGGATTGAAAAAAAAAAAAAAGGAAAAGAAAACAAACAACAACAAACCCACAAAATTGTTAAAAACCAACAAACCAACCAACCAAAAAACCTGTTAGGACAGGATGTTTTGAGTTGGTTTCATTCTAATGCTTGGATTTTGAGTGAAGTAGCAAGGGATAGGCAGTCAATTCCTTGAGAATAATAAAGATTTTTAAGAATAATAAGGGAATCTTTAATGAAGATGGGTAGCATGCTGTCAAAATTCCACAGACCTAGAGACAGTGGGAGGTATTTCAGCTTTAACCATCAACTTTACCTTTGCTCCTGAGGGGATTTTTTCTTTTAGGACAGCAAAGCTATCCAGAGTTCTGTGATGGAGATGGACAAAACAGGTGAGAAGCAAGTAGCTGGCTTCTCTTAGACATTATCATTATGGGGAGGTAATTGAATCAAGATTACAGAACCACAGAATATGCTGGCCAAGTTGGAAGGCAAAGGATCATCCAGTGCAATGTTTAACTGTGCATAGCACCGGCCCCAGGAGTCCCACCAAGTGCCTGGGAGCATTTTCCAAACACTTCTTGAGTCCTATCAGGCTTGGTGCTGTGACAATTCCCTGGGGAGCCAGTTCCAGTGCCCAGCCACCCTCTGTGAAGAGCATTTTCCTGATATCCAACCTAAACCTCCCCTGCCCCAACTGCAGGCCATTCCCTCGGGTCCTGTCGCTGGTCACTGCAGAGAAGAGATCTGTGCCTGCCCCTCCTCTCTCCCTGTCTTGGTTTAAAACAATCTAAAGGAGAACACTCTGTGAGGAGTTGCCTCCCTTTAAAGTTTCATCCAATCCCTTTACACCATGTCCTTCCTATTTATAGTCTTTTTTTCTATACCTAGTGAGAAGAATCCAGTTAACTGAAATGTGGATAGAAAAAAACAAAATAAAGGAATCTTTTAGCCTGGATCCAAATTCCTTTTGGGTTTTTTATTGTGTCTTCATCATAGTGTTATATATTCCACAGAAATTATTTTTACAGCTATGTATTTTGTTACATCGTGCTTACCCTATCATCATCATGTTTGCCAAAAAAAAAATCAAATAATATACATTAAAAGTATATATTATCCACAAGTACATATTGCATCATACAAAGGAAGAAAATAAAAATTCCCAATCAGATATATTTGCAGTCATTCAAGCAGTCATCATCTCTGTCATAACTGAAGATATGTTTCTGGAATAGATGATTCTTCTCAGGGCAGCTGTTGGAGAGAAAAAGGAAATGAAATGCAGTTTCATCTTTTGGGAGGATAAAGGAGCAGCTATTTTATTTCAACTTAAAATTCATCTTGCTGCCATTAGGCTAACTCAAAGGACAATGCTGAATTACAGCTTTGAGTTTCTCTGAAATACTTTGGGTGTTACTAAAGTCATTAATAAATTCAAATAAACACGGTTGTGGAAAATACCAGGCTTGACTTTAAGGTCATGACATAGGCTATTGTGTGTAACTATGTTAGTTAAAAAATAGCTTCTCCTGCTTGTGCTGGTGATCTGTGTTCCATTCAGTTGCTGCCTCTCATAAGTATTGAACTCAGAGAAGACTTGCAGCAGAGCAAAAGGTGAAAATTCTGCTGGGAAGGTTTTGGGATGTCACACAGCAGGTAGCTTTGGTTCAGGATTGTATAAAGGTGTCTCTACGCACATTGTGTGATTTAACTCTCTTTCTCCTGCCTGGTTGAGTGGTTGTTTAGGTCTCTCATCTTTCCTGTGAAATCACAAAGGACACTAAGCTTCTAAACAGGCATAAAACTGATGGTCTTGCCCCATTGGGCAAGTGTTCTTTTTTTGGCTAACCAAAATGAAAATAACTTGGCATCAGTCACTGTTCACAGGCTGCATCCTCTGGCTGTGGGGTTTATAATTTTTTATTATCTGTTGCTATTGTTTTTGAAACGTGGGGAGAACCCTCTAAGAAATAGAGTGAGGGATGGGAAGTCTGATCCTGTGTATCCTCATGGCCCCCCCATTCTGTTGGATTACAGTTGAAACCTGAGTTTCTGTAAGAATTTTCAGGCCTTTCTGTGTTCTGACAGTTGATAATGGAAATATTCTGATGCTTATAATTTATTCCACATGTAGCTATTCAGTGATTTGTATGCAAGACCAGTTCTGAATGTAGCAAGGCTTAAATTGAAAAATAAAAAACCCAGCAGTGGAACTGAGATGTGCAGTCAGCACAGAGAGAAGTATGTGTCAATAAAAAGAGACTGACAGCAGATTTATCTCTGAATTTCATTGTGGAGAAGATCTAACAGACATCAAGAAACATTGGTATGGAAAGAGGAAATAACCATCAAAGAAATTAGTCTTGCAAATTATGTTTTTTATGACAGAAAGGCATTCAAATTACACAGGACAAACCTTTAGCAGTGAATGAGAGAAGAACTAAACATTGTGAGGGCAGGTCACTGTTGCTATAGATCTCTGCAGCTCAGGATCAGCCTGGCTATGGCAACTGTAGAATTTTATTTTTACTTTGCATAATACCATAATTCTCAGTTTGTCATTGAATGTCAACTTGCATATAAAACTGGAATGTTTCTTCTTTCTAACTACAGTTCAAGGCACTAAAATAACCTGGAATGTGTTGGAACACAACAGAATTATTGAATGTAAAAAGCCCTTGACCAGAATCAAATTTAAGTTATGATTGAAACACATTTTGCCCTTTACTCTTGATCAGTGTATGGCCATGCTCTGGGGTTTCTAGTTGGGATGAGCGAGTAATAAATTATGTGTGTGTGCATGCATCTAAAACAGACATAAAAAAATCAAATGTATGGCAAGAAAGAGCAAGTAAAGAGTATTTAATAATATTGAAGGCTCAGAAGACTTGAAGGGAGGATAAAAATGCAGAAAACAAAGGTCAAAGATGGCAGGAAGATTTCAGAAAGGGATATGGTAAAAATAAGAAACTTATGAGCAGCAAAGGTCAGTAATGGAGACAGCTAAGCATCTGTTCAATTGCAGTACTAATTTACTAACAAAAGAAATTATTGCAGTGCTGAGCAATGAAATGAATTCTGTTTCAATGCTTGCAAAGGCCAACAAGAGTGAATGCCAGAACCAGTCATAAATTTCCTCAGAGTGAATAATGGTGGTGAATAAACCACGGGTTGTGCCAAAAGAAGCACTTTGGAAATGAGAATTTGTGAACCTGTGAGCTAGATGGATTGCAGAGCCAAGGCTTGTGTGACTAATCCAGAGCTGTGCACAGCACAGCCAGGGGAACCTTTGTCCTCTCCTTGATCATTTCTATTTTCCTCCTCCCTGGAGGGAGTGTCACTGTGGTGACTGGGAGGAGGTTCTGCAGGGTCCCCTCTGTCTCTGAGCAGGAAGGAACACTTTTATCCTCACTTGGTTTTTTAGATGTTATAGAGAAGTAGTGAGGATGTTTTTCTAATGCAGTAGTTGTGTCAAATATGTTATTGCTGTAGCTATGGCACACCTGGGGGGGCCTGAGTTTGGGCAGCTAGAGAACAGAGAAATCTCTCCAGGGAAGTAAAGGAAATGTGGTGTATTTTGTCTGAGAGAGAAATAGGGCAGCTGAAGATGAATAACCAAGTGGGAGTATGAGTGTGTGTTGAATACAGAACAGGAAAGCTTGAATAAGAATGAAGCAGAAATTCAGAGAGGTAGAAAATGTATTTACAATTTAGGGAAGGGTAAAAATGTTCTACAAGGTAGTTGGCTTCCTTAAGAAAGAGGAAATAGTAGGAACAGAGGAAACGTGGGAGGCTTTTGGAAGATGTTGCAGGCTTCCTCCTGAAGCTGACACAGCCTATCCACTTCCATTGGGTTTCACCCTTCTTGTTCTTTAGGAACTGAATTCGAGCTGCTCTGGCTTGGGAGAGACCCTGGTGGTCTGAAGGTGTTCATTAAGAGCCTTCCAGGTCTTGCTTTTAATGACTTTCTGTGGGGAAGTGCAATAAAGCTTGAAGCATTAGCTTTAAAAGCACTGCACTACCACCTCTGGTGGAGAGGACTTATCAAAGGACTTAAATACACTCACCAGCACTAGTTAGGAGTGAAGCCATCTAATTAATCTCATGTTCTTTTCTGTGGGGAAGATTTTGTAAGTTACCTGTGAAAGAAACTGTAAAATACTTCAGTTTTTAATTGTTCCCTACAAATGACAGTATATAAATTTACTAATAAAACTTGTGTGATAAAATGTGCTAAATTTGAAAAAAAACTTCATTGTTTTGTCTCTGGAGAAGATGCAGCTTCATCTAAATAAGTCTTTTGATAAGACATTTAGGGGAGAAAACATTATCAATTATTTGTTTGCACTCAAGAGCTTCCAGAACTTCTCTTCTGAAATTTCAAAATATATACTGAGTATATATATATAGAGAGAGAGTACATATATATACAGTACATATACTGCTGTATATGGAATTAGAAATCTCCATAGATCTTTCAGACAATCTGGAATTACTGGTTGGATCCTGATGTCTTTTAACTCTATTTTCTTAGGGTACTCACAGAGGAAACATGTTTGGCTCTTTGAGTGTGTGGGTGGGAGAGGAAAGGAGGTGTCACTTTCTGGTTTTTTAGCAAGAGACCTCTGAATTCATTGCAAAATTGGAAATGGAAGATATATACATAAAAAGTATGTATATAATTGGAAATGGAAGATAATATACATAAAAAGTATATATTATCCACAAGTACATATTGCATTATACAAAGGAAGAAAATAAAAATTGGTCTTTTAATCAGTGAAGAACTGCAATATAGAACACAGTCTTTCATCTGCAAAATCACAGATGGATATGTGCTGTGAAGGAGATCATTTAAACTGCACCTGAACCAGTATTGAATCTGTGAACCAGATTCAATACTGGTTCAGGTGCAGTTTAAATGATGTGAAGAAGTGTGCAGCTAACAAATGTTTGGGTGTCCATCAAGAGGAGAAGGTGTTTGCTGTGCAGTATTTCTTTCCCTAAGAACAGCTGAAATAATTCACAGTTTTTAATATTTCAGTTTTCCCTGCACAGATGCATAAAACCTCTTTTATTTGTGTTATGTTATTTTGGACATTATTTTCTATGTAAAAAGATTTATCTGATATTTTTTTTATTTTTTAATTTTGGCAACTGAGCTTCCAGCTTCAGTTTTCTTCACACAACATTGTCTGGGGAAGTGCTGCCCCTGAGACATACTAATGTCTGTCAAATATTATTTCATTCTGCAGTCTGAAACAGTTTGAGCTCCACAGACTGCTCCAGCATTACCAGAGTGCCATGGACTCCCATTCCAAGGAGCTGTCACACCATGTCCCTCACAGCTCCCACATGGCCATTTCCCAGATCAGCATCATCTCCTCAGAGCTTCCACTTGGCAGCACCAGAGACTCCAGTGAAGGAAAGCAGGCAGTAAAACATCTGCCAGTTTTTTAAAATAAGGAAACCCCAGCTGAAGTGAACAGTGAAGCTACACTTGGGTAATGAATAAGCATTCATTCAAATGTAAAGTTTGTTGCCTCACTGTGTTTATTACTGAAGCTGATTGGTGCTACTTAACTCCTCTGAAATGAAGCAGGGTATGTGTCAACTGAAACAGAAGAACTGGGGGGATGACCATAATTTTGCAGAGTTAAATGTTATGTTTGATATTCAAACGTAATGGTACACACTTGAAGAGCTGAGTCATGAAAAAGAAGAATTGTCTCCAACAGTGGCCAAAATCTGTGATACTGGGATATAAATAGAGATATTTAAATAGAGATATCAATGCAAAAAGAACTGGTCCACCCAGAGGTTGCTGACATTTATTTATTTTAAACTGTAATAGTGTAGGGTGTTTTTTGTGTAATGCATTGTTTCTATCCTTCCAAAATTTTTCTTAAAGGCTGGGGCCTTCATTGGGGAATGGAAAATTCCCCTCTGCCATTTGAAAACAGTTTTGTGAGGCTTAATTACTTCAAGGCCTCATCAGTATAGTAAGTTGAATTTTGCTGATTCAGAGGTCGATGACATTAGTAACTTCCTTAGACTTCATAAAGATTACCTCAACTTTCTTCTCAGCAAAGTCATTGCAGAAGTGTTAAAAATGCTGTTGCATAATAATAAAAAATTTGTGTAAAATTAAGCCTATATATGGAGTCTTCTTCAGTCATGTTTTTTTCTACCTCTGTTATAAGGGACTTCAAGTCCCTTTTTCTCTAAAATCTGCATTTTGATGATAGATGGATAAGAAAAGAGTATTAAGGAAAAGTCCCAGCTTGGGGAATTTATGCAATAGAAAAGTCTTTTAAAGCTGGTGATAGCTACATTTTTTATCAATGATGAAAATAAGAAAATTGAGGTACTGATTTGGCAAGGTTCTGTTGAGTAAGGAACTGTGCTGGAATTTCATATGCCTACCAGCTCCTTTCAGGATCCAGTTAAAGAGCAAGCCTTGATTAATGAAATTTTTTAAAAAACAATTTATTTAACAAATGATCCTTCCCCTCTACCCTCCCCCCTTAGTAGTCATTCATCCTAGTTATCCTTTGGTATGGAAGCTGATTGTGTTGAGTACAGAAGAAAACTCTGCAGACACCATATCTATCAAAATTGTCTACTGTTTCTAGATTGCCTATAGGAGGACTTTCTTCACCCAAATTACTTGCAGTAATGAAGAGGGCTATTTTTTGTCTCCTACAATTTATTTTCCTCCTACAATTACTTAAATAAGCTAGCATTTCACAATACACTGGGCCAAGCCCTCTAGTGTGAATTATCTGTGTGTCTGGGTTTCAAAGGACTTAAAATATGACATCTCTATTTTGTTGATGCTTTGGATAGATTAGGTCTAAAAATATAGTATTTATGCTGCCAGATTATGGCTGAAAGGACATGACTTGGTTTAAAAAAAGAGAAGAAAAAGTTTCCAAGGGTGTCACTGATAAACACTGTGAGAAGAATTGGAGAATCTATCAGATAAAAGCCAGACATCTCAGTGTCATGATGACAGTGGAGGTTTTGCCTCTTGTGTGAATCAGCACATCCAGGTAACCAGGGCAACTGCCAAGCCTCAGCTGAGATGCAAAGAGCAGATTTATTTCATTTCATCTCTAACAACCCCCAGCTGAAATGCAGATTGATTTCATTACCTCTCTGACAAGGCCAGGTGGAAGCCCTGGAAGTAGCAGCTGAGATCAGGACAGGCAAACAGCACTGAATACACATCCCAAATAAGATTCATTGTCTCTGATGTTATCTTGATAGAAGCTGGTACCACAGAGTATATCAACAAAGCAATCTTGATTTGTGCCCCTGATCCAAAAAAGATTCATCTTGGGGGCAAATTGCCCAACATATCTGGACAAGTGTACAAGATTCTGTGCTGCATCCTCATGATCAGACTGAGCAGTGTGGTGACCAGCGAGATCTGTACACAATAGACAAATGTTTTGGACAAAATTGTTATTTTTACACTTTCTCTCTCCTGGCCCTTTAGTTGGGCAACAAATTTGTCATTGTTTAGGGCAATTTTCAGAGGTGGACACTCTAAAATGAGTTGCATCCCCTTATGGCTTTAACCAATCCCTTTCTATCAATAGGGAGAAATGAATGCAAGAAGATATAAATAAAAAAACCCCAGCTGACTGGAAAGACTGTTACTTCTTTAAGCTAAATCAGTAGTAAAGATGGTGGACAGCTTTTGAAAACAAAAGAAAACTCAAAAGGGGACCCTCCACCTGTGCTGCCTCTGCTCTACAGCAAAAGCCAAGGCAGAGGCAATCCAAGAGGGGAGAGAGGTGTCTCTGAGAGCTCCTCCAAGCTCAAGAAGCCAAGGGCATCCCCTGCTCCTTTATTCTGTTTCTCAGCTACAGGCTCTTAAACAGGCAGTAACAATTTTGGGCACAGTTCTATCTGGAATACAATAAGATTTGAGGTTACCTAGGACAATAGTAAATATCAAATTCTGATGGTTGTTGAGTGAAGTGCCAGACTAGCTGATACAGAGATTTAGATTGCCTAATTTTAACCAAAACCTTGCTGTTTGCATTTATTTCTAGCTAATTTGATCTCTGTCTATTAGAGAACTACATCTAATAATTGGAATTTGATCTACTGAATATTTTGTAAACAGGTTTCGAACTACTCCAAGCAACTCAGTGTACATCAGTTAAATCAGACCACTTTCTTCAACTGGAATCTGTATTCACAATATTCAAAATAAAACTTTATCAATATGAAGGTAGTTTTTGGAGTGGCTTCCTTAGTTTTATGTCTTGAGCTTTTCCACAGTCAATAAATCCTATGAACTGTGCAATAAAGAAGGATTGCATTATTATTCATCCCACAGAGTAAAAGAATGGTATCCAAGAGTTGTAATGTGCTGCCTTACTGTGATTTACAGTCTTTTTCCAGCAGGCTTATCCTTAGGGAGCAAAAACAAGGAATTCAGTATGCTTAGGAGGCATTGTTTAATTAATGAACAAGTATTCTGAGTTATGCATTAAACTTCCTGCCTTTGAGACTGTGTTAATTAGCTAAATGCAGTCTCTTCTTCTCTAAGTACACAGGCAGAGTGTGATATTTTGAAAACAAAAATATGATAACAAATAATGTTGATGATGTTCCTGTCATGTAAAAACGACTAGCTAGTGTGTCACAGATTGTTCAGGGTGCTGTTCTTGGGGGACTTTTTGTTCCACATAGCTCTGCTGGTTTACGTGGCTAATGTATAAGAAGACTTGGATGTGGCATAAATGTTTGATGCAGCTGAAGCATGTCCTAGAAGGACGGTGGAAATCCTTGGGTGTACTTGAAACTCATGTGAATTTCCCAAAAATACTGGGCCAAATCACACAGGTGACAGTGACAGTTATTATGTAGTGTTGGGGTTTTCAACACTGTCAGTAGAGTGCAGGAAATCAAAACCTATTCTCACTGGTAAAAACTCTAACTTTATGAAAGAGATCAGGGCTGCTTTGGCACTAGTCAATTTAATTTAGTTTCCAGTTGTTTTCATTAGGGCAGAATCAAGTGATTCTCTGTGAACCTCTGAGCGCCCTTTCGCTTTCAGAGCAGAAGTTAGTTCATTCTCTCTCCAAACACAAGTGAAAATCCACAGGAGCTTTGAAATGTCCCAGCATGTCTAGAGTCATCCTATGCAGTTCTGGCAGCAAACCAAGAGTATAGGAACTGCACTTCTAGCTAAACTGATTTCCATGGGTTCCCAGGAATGGGTACATCATGCAAGCCTTCCTTTCTCTGCTACAACTAGTCACTGTCACTCTGGAGTTTTTACTTGGTTATGAGATGAGATATAGCTATAGATAGATAGATGATATAGATATAGATTAGATATAGATAGATGATATAGATATACATAGATGATATAGATATAGATAGATAATATATATATAGATTAGATATACACCTAGATATATAGATGATATATATAGATATAGATTGATTATAAGATTAATTATATAGATAGATATAGATATAGATATAGATAGATTAGATGTAGATATAGATTAGATCTATGGATAGATATAGATACAGATAGATTAGATATAGATATCGACATAGATATAGATAGATGATATAGATAGATATAGATATAGATAGATGATATAGATATTGATAGATGATATAGATACAAATAGATGATACAGATATATATATTAGATATAGATATAGATGATAGATATAGATAGATGATATAGATATAGATTAGATATATAGATAGATGATATAGATGATATAGATAGGTGATATAGATAGATATAGATATAGATATAGATTAGATATAGGTATAGATATTGATGATAGATATAGATATAGATACTGATAGATGATATAGATATAGATAGATGATATAGATAGATATAGATTAGATATAGGTATAGATTATAGGTATAGATATAGATAGATGATACAGATATAGATATAGATATAGATAGATGATATAGATATAGATATATATTAAATATAGATTAGATATAGATATATGGCAAAATCTCTGTATTGAAGAATCTGTAGCTCCTACCTTGCTCACTATTCCATCCATTATATTTCATTTTACAAATACATCAGTTTTGACCTCCGTCAGTCAAAGTGGCATGGAAGTTTTAAGCATACCCAGTATGAGTAGTTGCTATAATTGTTGCAATATAATAATGTTCCTCTTTACTCACATAAGTTTTCTTTTATGAATATGAGTATGCCAGAAACTTGAATAATGCTTCTAGTAGCTTATGATTTATAACTGCAGCTGATTACTTCTCTGAAATGAAAGGCTTTGATATTGTTATCACCAGAATTCAGAGGGAAGCATTTGCTGCCCTCCTCTTCATTAGACTGAAGAAGCTAATCTCCTTTAATGACTCATCTCCTTGGGTTGATCTCTGTTTGAAGCTGGAAGAAAGCTAAGCTGATTTTTGAGGTGTTATCTGCCATGCAACATTACTATGTTGCAAAAATAGTTTGGTTCTTGGCTCTACTAAATATGGTTAGAAGATCAGGGAACTTCCATTCCAGCCTTGTTGTATACATTATTTGTATTGAAGTGCTGAACATATATATTCTACAAATATTTTAACAGTCTCTAAAAGAGTCAAGAAACATGGAGTGAAGGACAAGCAGGGAGGCATTGGAAAGCAGTGTTCTCCTCTACATGATTAATAATAAAAAAAGCCTAGTGAAACCAGCTGTAATCTGGGCTGGTGAAATACTGCCACTCACAGAAGTATGTTCCTGGTTTTTAACATACCCCAATAAGGTCTTGAATCTTCAGTACTGGGGGGTTTGGGTTTTGTTGTTTTATGTTTGTTTGGGTCATTGTATTTTTTGTTTTATTTTCTTGTCTTTTACTTGTCTCCAATGTACTCTTAACTAAAAGAATAAAATTTCTTCTAGTCTGAGAAGTTTCTGATTCAGTATTTCCAGTTTTATAGAGGAACTATTGAGACTTCATCATCAGCCTGATGAATATCTCTATTCAAAGTCTGTCCAAACCTGCCTTCCTCAATAGCTTCTTACTCCTAAAGGTGTGCTTGCTTTTGGCATGTTATTTAGGTTAGGTGCTGAGCCCTCTGTCAGCATACACTCTGTATCTCAATATGTGGAGTCTAACCTCAAAAGGAATCAAAAAACTCATGCCAAGTCTTCAGAAAAAGTTTCTCTGCCTTGTCCTGTCCTTGTTCAGGAATGCTCCAACAGTATTTTTTTGGTTGGTTGGTTGGTTGGTTGGTTGGTTGGTTGGTTGGTTGGTTGGTTGGTTGG